>QRFJ01004165.1:0-190151 GCA_006176705.1 Cocos nucifera | reverse complement strand
GGATTTCTACCAAAAGTTAATGCAACACAAAAGACTTGCTATTATTGATGTACATGTGATGGGGCAGTACTACTTGCCAGGTAGGATTGAAATTGGGCTCAGATCAGCTCGGGTCCATCAGTATGGACTAATTTTAAATCAAATTTTGGGCTCAATCTAAAATAATTTAGATCAAACTTACATTTAAATATAAAATTTATTTATTTTTTGAATCAAACTCGAACATATCTTTGATCCAGCTCGGATTCAAGCTCGATTTCAATCCTGTTGGGGGTAAATTCATGTCTATCGAAGTTCACCTAAAATTTCGACTAAATCAGTTTCGTCTGATTGCGGTTATAGAAACTGAACCTCAACCCGCAGGAATATTCAAGCTCTGAATCATTCTGGCATAGCCAACCCTCTGATACTATAGCCAGAGAATCTAATTGACCGAAAAGATCGATTTTGAATTCGATAAGACGTCGTGGATTCCTTCTCTAGACAAGCTTGAACAATCAATACCGCCCCAGAGAACTGGCCAAGTCTCCAGCACTTGTGCAACCCGTTTGACCAATCTTCCTCCAACGATCGAACCCCTCTAGCAGCCGAACTCCTTTCGGATTCCCCTAACAAACAAACTCCTCTAGCGGGTGAACTCCTTCTAGATTCTCTCAATAGGCGAATTCGTCTAGCAGCCAAACTTCTTCCGAACTCCTCCAACAAGTAAATTCGTTTCGGACTCCAACAGGCGAACTTCTCTAACAATCGAACTCCTTCCGAACTCATCCAATAGGCAAACTCCTTTCGGACTCCAAACAGACGAACTTCTTCCGAATTTTTCCAACAGACGAACTCCTCTAGCAGCCGAACTCCTTCCAGACTCTAACAGACGAACTCTTCTAGTAGCCGAACTCCTTCCGAACTCCTCCAATAAGCGAATTTCTTTCGGACTCCTCCAACAGACAAACTTCTTTCGAATTCTCTCCAGTAGTTGGATTCCTCCATCAGACGAATTCTTCCTCAGATTTCTCCTCCAGAAGAGCTATGCATAGATCTCTCCAGTAGATCTACTTTCTGATTCTAAAAGAGTCTCGTCTCCTATACAAATCCAACCTCGGACATGGCATGAATCAATCCACATTCGAACTACCTTAGAGGAGTCTGAACTCCTTTAGAATTGATATAATTCAAAGGTCATCACCAACCGACGTCTACTCCTTCAAACTTTGACTATCAAATCTCAAATGGACTGGCACCTCACAACAACAGACACTATCCTCCATAATAAATTTTACATAACTCCGAGCAGCCCACTATCCGACAGTTACGGCTATCACTATCAGTTTGTTACAGACTCCATCTATAAAAGGGATCCTCCAGATATATTTTCTCCAGGCTTTCTTCTTCTTCTCAATATTTTGTAACTTTCTTGACTGAGTACTCCATTTTTGTTGGTCAAAAGAGCTGATTTGATCATCGAAGGATCTTGCCAGAGCCACCCCCAGGCTCTGGATGAGACTTATTTTGTAGGTCATTAGTGGTGATATCTTCTTCTCCGACTCCAGCACTTCTCCGACGATGACTAGATTTTGCACCAACAGAATTGGTGCTAGAAGGAGGGCCCTCAGTTTTTAAGATTTTTTTGTTCTTAAAGGAGTGCTCAGCAGCGATCTCTCTTCCTTTTTTTTAGAGTTCTTTCTTAAAAAAAATGCCTCCCAGGAAAGCTTTAATCCGATGGTCAATGATCTCTGCAGTTAGATCCTATCCAGATCTATCCACTCCCGCTTTAGCTCCAGCAACTCAAGCTTCACCAACAGTTATGATGGATGCGGAGCAGTTCAACCTACTAGTCCAGTAGATTTGCAGTCTCACGGAGGTGGTGCAGGCCATGCAGTGGCAGGCTCCAACGTCAATTCGATTGGAGCAGGCTTCTCTGGAGCTCTATGATCCAATCTGAAGATGGCCAACTTGGGCTAGTCGATCGGTGACCTTCGAAAAGGAGAAGTAGAGAGCCGAGAGCCCCTGCTCTGATCATGACTCTATCCTTAGGGAAACTTTATCCCCGTTCAACCAAAAGATCTTAAAAATCCATGATCGAGAGAATCTGAATCAAAAACTATAAAAAATAAACCGATGGATCGAAAAACTCCACCATGCTCTTCCTCTCATGGTAGTGATATCTGTACTGATCCTCCTTTCTCTCAACACATCATGTAGGAATCAATCCCGTCGAATTTTAAGCTTCCTCAATTCGAGAGCTACAATGGGACCTCCGATCTGGTTGATCATCTGAAAGCCTTCCAGACGATGATGTTGCTTCATGGCACACCAGACATCATTCTCTGCTGAGCCTTTCCATCTATCCTGAAGGAAGTATGAGCTCAAAAGTGGCACTCCCAAGTCTTGAAAATATAAGAAGGTAGATCATGAGAAGATGAGAGTGAGCCAAAAAAAAAATTAATCTCAATAGTAAAGTTCAGAAACTGGACCAGCTCACTCTGAGACTGAGCCAGCTCTGTTGGAAACTGGATCGACTTAGTTTAGAACTGGATTGGCTAGGTCTCAGAGAAAAATCTAGATAAAAAGTAGCATTTTTGAATTATTGGCATGGTACACAACTGGGTCGGCTCAGTCTGGGACTGAGTCGATCCAGTTACAGGTTAGCCGGCTCAGTCTAAAATTAAGCCAGCTCAATTTTCATGAATTATTATTTGTTAGATATGTGTGCCCTAGAAGCCAGAATTGGCTGACACTTATTATACACTTCTAAGAATAAAATTATAATTTTAACTATAAATAATAAAATAAATTATTTTCTATCATAATGTGTATTTAGTGTCTGTGATACATCCCTTAAGTTAATGGCAATGATAATTCTTATTTTCAAGAGTTAAAAATTTAAGATATGAATTTTCATTATTAACTCATAAAATGCTTCTAACCCTAGGATCATCTTGAGGATGGTGATTGATCCGAAAGATTGGTGTACAATCATTTCTTTATAGTAGATGAGTTTTGAGTCTACATTGTAGAAACATCGGAGTAAGAGTATAGATACTCGTTAGAGAATGAGGGCACTAAGCGTGACCACCACAAGCAGTCATTAGGAAGTCTACCTTCTCATCAATGACTAGCTCGAAGCTACAATGGTGTGTCTGATTTTTTGATCTAAGGTGCATCGACAATTCACCTTGAGGGTGTTATAATTTAACTATACCATGACTCGATCTTCTAGCCATTCGAAATCTTGAGGTGTATATTGGCTATAGCATGTTCATTGTAGGAATTAGATTGTACCAAGAAAAAATCTATCTACCTCGATAGATGAGGAGTAGTCCTATGATGATCACGAGAATCAAATCCATAAGCCCATGGTTATGGCAGAGTGAAATAATAGAAAGAGTTTCTATTAAGATTTTCACATTGGATTTGAATCGAATGATTAATTCATATGATAGATATTAGGGTTTGACGAGTTCAACTTAATCCTATTCCGATCAGGGCTCAAGATAGAAGAACTTAATCACATAGGTAACTACACCGAGAGGTTCATTTTTAGTTTTGATGGATTTTTATCATATACTATTAGGTGTCACTGATGAATTTTAGGAGCAATTAGAATGATTTGGATGATCGATTATTCTAGTTGTCTGAATCAGAAAAGTTCTGATCCATCAAAATTTTTTTTGATGATGTCGATGATAAAGATTGTGATATATCTCATTACCATACAGAACTAAACATAACTGGATCACATAAATAAGGATTTGGATTTGGATATCATCAATTGGACTAATCTAGTTTAATTGATTTAAATTAGATTCAATTAGGTTCAAAAAAATCATGCTAGCACGAGATTGAGCCTAATGTTCTTCTTCAACAATCATCAAAAGTTATCTCGACTGAGCCAAATATATTTGACCTCACTTAGGTACCTTTACTCTGACTGGAGTTTTTTTAGATCAGAAAAGTATTATCTTAATTTATGAGATAAATTTGAGACAATACCTACCATTTTTCATCATCTGCTAATTCTTATCTTTTGACTTTGGTCAAACGTTGATCTTCGACACTTAGACATCTGCCCATGTGTCATGCACCCATAGGAGAGAGATTTGAACTCTTGTCCCCCGACTAGAAAGAGAAAAAGAAGGGGCACATGAAGAAAAATCCTAATTTCTCGGACTAAGTTCGTTCAGATCTGATCGGATTAAGAGATATATTTCAAAAAAAAAAAATTTTGATCCTAATCAGATCTAAGATATTTCAGATCTAATATTTATTATTTTAATAATAAAAATAAAATTTAAATAAATTAAATTTAATTTAATTTACCTTGATGTAGGGTAATTCTATTATCCATTAATGATCCTGTAAGCAGCGGAAGGTTCTGGATCTTGCCACGCAAGTGCCTGGCCTCTATCGATATCCACTCGGGATGGATCTAGAGATCCTCTTCTTCTCTATCACATCTCTAAAAATTAGATCTGGATCTGATCTGAAGGATCTTCAAAATACCTTTCGAAGATCAGCAGTTGTCCTTTGCAGTAACGCAGCCTTCTAGCATTTTGTCATCTTTCTCTCATCTGGATTGCACCAACTTGGATCCCAAACACCTTTGGGTGTGGAGAGGAAGGGAGAAGATGGACTTGGCGTGGAGGAAGAGGAGAGAAGCAGCCTTGGGGCGTGAAGAATTGTATATTTCTTTGAGTTGGGTGCAGGGTCTTATGTATAGACTATGCATGATCCAACTCCTCTTCTTCCCAACCAATCACAATCCTTTGTGAAATCAGATCTAAATCTGATTGGTGGAAATAGAGTCCCTTGGATTCCTCCTTAGATGGTGCTTAAGATCAGTTAAACTTGGTTCTTAGGAGAAGTCTAATCAGAATCCAAAAAAAAGATGGAGTCCCTATCCAATAGGGACTCCTGGGCGCCTCAAACTTGGGCACACGCCAAGGGTGGCATGCGCCCTCCTCCTTGCTAGGTTCTGGTAGGGGGACAAGCCCCCACCAGCTCTCCAATAGGTGCGTGACACATGGATAGAAGTCAAAGTATCAATGGTCAATATTTGACCAGTCAAAAGTCAACTTTTGACCAAAGTCAAAGGACGAGAAATGGCAGGTGACCAAAAATGGCATGTATTATCTTACAAAATAAGACAACCCTTCTTTGATTTGGACAGGCTCCAGTCAGACCAAGTGAAGGCCTCTAATTGAGCATAAACTCCTTTGGCTCAGTCAGGACAACTATTTATGATAGTAAAAGAAGAACATTAGGTTCAATCGAGTGCTAGCACGATTTTCTTGAACCTAATTGAATCTCATTCAGATTAATTGAACTAGATCAGTTCAATTGATGATCACCAGATTCAAACCCTTATTTGTGTGATCAATTAGGTTCAGTTCTGTATGGTAATGGGATATGTCATGATCTCCATCATCGACATCATCGAAACTCCTTTCGATGGATCGAAACTCTTCTGATTCAAACAGCTAGAATGATCGATCATCTAAATTATTCTAATTGCTCCCAAAATCCACCAATGACACCTAGCAATATATGGTGGCAATCCATCAGAGCTGAATGCAAACCTCTTGGTGCAGCTATCTGTGTGATTAAGTTCTTTTATTTTGAGCCTCGATCAGATTAAGGTTAAGGTGAACTCGTCAAATCCTAGTTTCTATCATATGATGTAATCATTCGATTCAAGTCCGATGTGAAAAGCTAAATAAAAACTCTTTCTATTATTTCACTCTGCTATGGCCATGGGCTTCTGGACTTGATTCTCATGATCATCATAGGGCTGCTTCTCTACCACCAAGGTAGATAGATTCCATCTTGATGCAATCCAATTCCTACAATAAACATGCTATAGCCAACATACACCTCAAGATTCCGTATGGCTAGGAGACCGAGTTATGGTGTAGTCAAACTATAACACCCTCAAGGTGAACTGCCAATGCATCTCAGATCAAAGAATCAGACACACCACTATAGCATCGAGTTGTCATTGACGAGAAGGTAAACTTCCTAATGACTAGTCGAGGTGGTCACGCTCAGTGCCCTCATTTTTTAATGAGTACCTATACTTTCGCTTTGGTATCTTCACATCGTAGACTCAAGACTCATCTACTAAAGAAAAGCGATTGTACACCAACCTTCTGGATCAATCACCATCCTCGTGATGATCCTATGGTTGGGAGCATTTTATGAGTTAATAATGATTATTCATGTCTTAAATTTTCAACTATTGAAAATATGAATTATCATTACCATTAACTCAAAGGATGTATCACAGACACTAAATACATATATGTGATAGAAAATAATCCATTTTATTGATAATAGTCAAAATTACAATTTTGCCCCTAGAAGTGTATTACAAATATCAGTCAATTTTGGCTTCTAGGGCACATATATCTAACAATCTCCCACTTATCCTAAAGCCAATTGGCTACAAGTCTAAGTCCCATCTTCTCAAGGTGGACTTCGAATTTTTGTTGTCCCAGTGGCTTTGTAAGTGGGTCTACCGCATTATCTACGGAGTTGACTCTCTTGACCTCGAAGTAATCCTTCTCGAGGTAATCATGGATGAGGTAGTATCACCGCTTAATATGCTTGGACTTCTGGTGAGACCTCGGCTCCTTAGCAAGGGCTATGGCGCCATTATTATCGCAGTAAGAGGAATGGCATCTGATGGCATTACTCCGATTTCTATCGCAAACATTTTGTACCAGAATGCTTCCTTCATAGCCTCTGATGCAGCGATATATTCTGCTTCCATGGTAGAAGCTGCTATCACAGTTTACTTGGAACTTTTTCAACTGACAACACCACCATTGCACGGAAATAAACTCCCAGATGTCGACTTTCGATCATCTATATCGGACATGAAATCCGAGTCTGTGTATCCCTGGACATGAAGTTCTCCGTTATCAAAGACCAACATCATATCCTTAGTTCTTCTCAAGTACTTAAGAATATATTTCATAGAAGTCCAATGTTCTTCATCTGGATTTGACTGATATTTGCTTGTGACACTCACAGCATGGGCTATATCAGGTCGTGTACATTGCATAGCAACATGAGCTTCCTATTACAGAAGCATAAGGGATCTTGCTCATGCATTCTCTTTCCTAGTATGCTCGAGCACATCTTCTTGAAAAGATGAAATACCATGTCTAAAGGGTATTAATCCCCTTTTTGAGTTTTTTCATACTAAACTCTTTAGTACTTCCTCTAATGTACATCTTCTGTGAAAGTCCTAGCATCCTATTCGGTCTATCCCTATAGACCTTAATTCCTAGAATAAAGGGATGCTTCACTAGATCTTTCAATAGAGAATTTTCTTGGAACAACCATATTTGACTATCGTCACACTGAAAATATTATTCCCATAAGGAAGATGTCATCCCACGTACAATACGAGGAAACAACAGCGCTCCATAACCTTTTTGAAGACACATGGTTCCTCTTAATTTTTGATGAAACCAAACCTTTTGATCATATCATTGAAATGAGTGTTCCAGCTCCGAGATGCTGCTTAAGTCCAATATATGGACCTTTACAGCTTCAAATCTTGTGATCAGTATCACTGTGTAAAACCTAGCGACTGACATATAGATATCTTCCTCAGATAATCCATTTAAGAATGCCATTTTCACATCCATTTGCTATATTTCAAATCAAAATAGGCAGCAATGGCAAGCAATGTGTGGATGGATTTTAGCATAGCCATTGAAAAAAAGTATCCTAATAGTCAATGCCTTCATGTTGACTATAACCTTTGCCACTAGTCTAGTCTTGATGTCTCCATTCCCATCTGCACCAATCTTTCTCTTGAGATCTATTTACACCCAATAGGTACTATACTTCTAATGGATCTACTGGTCCAGACTTGGTTTGAGTGCATCGAGTTTCATTCGATCGGATCTGAACGAACCTGATCCAGAAAATCAGAATTTTTTCTTCAACTAGTTGTAGAATTATTCTATGTATAGTCTAGTATAACTTTTCTTTTGATATGATAAAATTAAATTTTTTTTATCCTTTTTATTTTTATTTTTTGATGTTATAAGAATTATAATTAGGTCTAAAAATAAAAAATTAAAATTTTAAAATTTTTATTTAAGATATGATTGATTCATGTCTAGACTAGTTAAAGAATTATTCTATATATTATCTAGAATGGAATTTTATTTGATGAGATCATTAAAATTTTATTTTTTTAGATTTTATATAAGATATATTAGATTTGAAAAATATGCATATTTAATTAAATTGTTGATACATGAGATGTTTACAAAGCATGCATAGATAGATATATAATTTTGTATGTAATGTGTTATAGATCTTGTAACTTTGTAGTGTAATTGTTTATTTTTGATTAGGCATTCTCCTTGGCTGTTCGATCATAAGAGTAAGAAGAATTTAAAGGCCCCCTCCTTCCATTCGATGGGATGCTTGTATAGCATGTAGGAGTGCTGCATGTTTTTCTTAATTAAAAATCAAAAACTTATTTTTCTATAAAATCCTAGGTCCTGAAATCCTAAGATTTTTTTTTGAATATTTTATTAATGAACCCAAATTTAATTAAGAATTAAGATTATGGAACCAATTAGGTCTAAAAATTATGAATTTTTAGATCTAAGACACCTTCATAAATTTGGATTCGAACTTGGGTAGCATAATTAGGTCTAGCGGTTGATCAAATCGAATCAAGAGTTGGTTAGTAATGATCAAGAGTGCTTAGAATTGACCAGTCCAATAGGATTAAGTCTGAGTCAAGGTTGACTCATAGCCTCAGGTGGTCGACTAAGTCAAGACCTATTTTGGCTCCATGATTCGAGCCTAGATTGTAGGCTAATCTAATTAGTTTTGGTTCGATAATTTGGTATCTAAGATAAGTTTAGCAAATACGATCAACTATTTTTTAATTGAATGTTACTCGATCTGAATGCATTCTAGTCGAGTTAATGGCATATCCCTTCCACCGATCTCACTTACCTAGCCATTTAGGTCGGTCTAGTTCTAATTTGAGATGGCTAACAATTCGAGCTAACCTATGCCACTAGGTTAGTCATAATTGTTATGACTAAGTCAAGTTAAATCTAAGAGACCTAAATTAAATCTTTCTAAGAAAATATTAAGTCATAGATCTTCCACCATTATAGATATTCGGGCTCTTTTCGGGGTTGATTGTTCTCGACTGATTACAGTAGTTCGGTTACACTGAAAAGATGCAATCATGTCTATTAGGTATTGGATGCTATGGTTAGAGGACGGGTTAGGCTTAATATTTTGAATATGGTGAGGGATCCAATCAGAAATTCAATTCATACAAATGATGGATCTGACGTAATTAAGGATTGGATCAATATTTCAGACATGGTGAGATTCATGAATTAGAGATCTAGTTTAGGTGCACCATAATTATAGAATCATTGAACAAAAATTATCCACTCATTGGCTGATCCATCATCAATAACTGTTAGGTGAGGTGATGAGCAAGTCAGTAAGACCGCATTGCCCAATAGAAATCTATGATCATGAAGATTTTCGCATCTCTATCAAAGAAATATAGAAATTCGAGTAAATAATGGAAGCTTAATTTATTTAAAAATAAAATTTTTAAATAATTTGATTAAGTCTAGTTATAAAATCTAACTAGAAACTTTGACTCTCTGCAGGAATAATGTTTGTATCCAACCCCCTAGCCAAAATTTTGGATACCCACAAATTGACTGGACCCAATTTTAAGGATTGGCTTAGGAACTACAAAATTATTTTGGATTCCAAGAATCTATCTTATGTATTGGACCAGGATATATCCACTTTACTAGCTCATTCGACAGCTGATTAGAGAGCATCTCCAGAAAAGTGGACGGACGATAATAAAAAGGCAAGGTACTACATGCTTGGCGCTATGTCTGATGAGCTATAGTGCCAACATGAGAACATCATGACTATTCGATAGATGTTGGCTCACCTGTAAGAGTTGTTTGGTGAGTAGAGTCGCACAACTGGGTATCAAGTTCTCGTAGATTTTTTAAAACTCAGATGCATGATGGGCAGTCTATCCAAGATCGTTGTTTGATAATGATCAAGGATCTTGAGGAGCTTAAGAAGCTCGATTTTATCATGGATAGAAATTTATAGATTGATGTGATCCTGTAGTCCTTGATCGATGCATATGATCAGTTCATCATTAACTTCCATATGCATAAAATGTAATATACCATGGTTGAACTGATAAACATGCTAGTTACTACTTAACTTTCTATGAAAGGTTCTAAAGGCTCAGTTCTTGCTGTGGAGCGGACTTCCTTCAAAAGAAAGTCTTTTGGAAAGAAGAAAAAGTTCGTGAAGAAGCAGAAGATGGATGGTGGGAAGAAAAAGAAGGGAGAACCAAGAAGAAGGCCGCGAATAAGAAAAAGTATCTTCATTATAACATAATTGACTATTGGAAGAGGAACTATCCTTTATACCTAGCCAGCTTGAAGAACAAGGAGGCAGGTCCTTCTAGAGGTATGCTCGTAATAGAATCTAACCTTATGGTTTCTTCTGCATCTAGTTGGAAGTTTGACTCTGATTTTAGTGCTCACTTATGCACTTCTATACAGGATCTTGAGGAGAGTAGGAGGCTGAGGGATGGTAAGATGATCCTGCATATCGAAAATGGAGCAAGAGTTATTGTTGTAGCCATAGAAATCTATCCTCTTCGACTATCATTAGGATTATATTTAGTACTTAGAGACTATTATTTTATACCTATAGCAAGCAGAAATTTGATTTTTATTTTTTGTTTAGCACAGGAAGGTTACATAATTAGCTTTTTTAAGGACCACTATACTATTCTTTTTGAAAAAAATAAAATTACAAGTGGTTTCTTAATTAATGGTCTCTATTAGTTGCATATTGATGTATCTGTGTTAAATTTTGAGCAAAATATGAATGTCGTAGGATCTAAGTAATCTAGGGATAGTCTAAATGATAGGTATCCATGGCACCTTAGACTAAGTCATATAGTCGAAGATAGGATTAACAAATTAGAAAAAATTAGATTTATGAGTTCGTTGACTTTTGATTCAAACCCAATTTGTGAATCATGCCTTCAAGGAAAAATGACCAAGATCCTGTAGAATCTGGTGTGGTGCTCTCAAGCTTTGGGAGGCCATAGGAGGAGCTAGGGTGTTGGCTCCGAAAGTCTTGGATGGATGTGAGTTCTAGGACTAGGATAGGAGTTATCCTAGGTGGAGACGGTGTGTAGCCCTGCATGAAACTTAAGGTTTAAGTGTGAGGACCTTGAGGGGGCTTGGTAGGTGCTCTAGAGATCTAAAACACAAGGTGGAGCAAAGGATCAAAGCTAAGAAAAAGAATCAGCCAAGATAAGGGGCTGACACATAGGCGAGCTGGCTCGGATACACAGTCGAGCCGACTTGGGCTGAGATCGAGTCGACTTGGGTTGCAGTCGAGCTAGCTATCTCAGATAGATAAAAGATAGGATTCAAGTGAAATATAGTCGAGCCAGCTTGGCTTCTGAGAGAGTCAACTCGACCGTGGGGTACAGAATATATGGAGTTTTCTATTTGGGATCTTAAGGCATGGACCAATAAGGTCTTAAGGGGGCTAACTCATGTATAGATTGGGTTTAGATCCAGGGGATGAAGCATGTGAGATATGGGTGTACATTGGCTCGGTGAGTACTTTCATGTATTGGATAAGCCTAGGAGTATTTTTCATCTGGGGTTGAATTTATTAGAATTTATGTGGTGTAACAGAAATCCTCGGATATATAAATCCAGACATTGTAACTTTTACAAGGAGAGGAATCGGTATACATCTTTTCTCCCTAATTCTCTTCTCTCTTTTCTCTCTGGTTCCAATGTTAAGCCCTAGGTGCCACCATCATCTACTTCATTCTTCTTTCAGGTTTTTGGATTAACATCTAGATTTGTGTAAGAGAACAAATCTATGACTGTGGTTTTGAGCAGCTGTAGACACAACACTTGATATCAGAGCTAAGTGATGCCATAGTGATTGCGACAATATTTGGTATCAAAACTTGATTGAGTGTGAAGGAGAAAAAAGATCAGATTTCAGCAGAGATCAATAGTGAGGTTCAGATCTATATTTTTTCTCCAGGCTTCATGAGAAAGAAAGAGATCTAAGGACTGCTGTCCACCATCCCTAGTCAAGGTACTTTTCGAGATCTATCTATTAGCTATTTTTGATTAAGTTCGATCATGAAGAATAGCGGGTTGAAGGTAGGATTTGAAAAATTTGATGGAAAAAAAATTTCACGATGTGAAAGATTAGAGTGGAGGATCTGCTGATTCAGGTGAGGCTAGATTCGATCTTAGAGGATAGGCCAGAGGAGATGATAAATAAGGAGTGGAAGTTCTTGAAGAAAAGGGCATGTGCCATGATTATGGCTTATCTGGCAGATGATGTTGGAACCAGATCTAGGACTTCAGAGCTAGTCTTGAAACTTTTTCAAGATTGGATAGTAAAAAACTAAAATAAATCAAAATATATTTATAAAAAATAAAAAATTCCTAGATCTAAGATCCTATTATATGATTATGACATGAGATTAAATCAAAAATTAAAAATATAAAGAAAGAAAAACATGTTGATCATATCAACATGCATCTATACTACATCTAATGCAGGTGTGTAAAAATAGATAAGATCTATATTACTTGTGTAAGTTAGACGTTCTAACTTGCTGATCTGGACTTGAGGATGATGCTCTGAGCCACACACGTGTCTGGCCTCTAAGAGATGTCCATGCGAGTCTAAGAACTCAGATTAGAAGTTCATTATAGAAAATCAGCATAGTATCACTACTATAAAAAAGGGCTACGATAGCAGTTCGTAACCACTGCCATAGGTTATCTATAGCAGCGGTTATATAACCACTGCCATAGGTAATCTATAGTAGTGGTTTCTTAATCGCTGCCATAGGTCTAATGCAGCGGTTGGTATCATTTGCACTAGAAACCTATGACAGCGATTGGCATGGATATGGTAGTGGTTATAAAACTGCTACTGTAGATCTTAAATAATTAAAAAATTTAAAATTTTTATTTTTTTTATATATTTTACTTGATAAATACAGATATATAATATAAAAAAATATAATAAATATAAAAATTATTCTAAAATGCTAAAATTTTATTACTGAATAAAATTTATTATAATATTTTTTAAAAAAATAAAATACATCAAAAGTCTCCTAAATCTACATCATCATCGTTGTCATCAGGAGTCGGAGCTGGAGCTAGAGCTAGAGCTGGAGTCAGAGCTGGAGCCAAAGCTGGAGCTAGTGCTGGAGCCGGAGCTGAAGCCAGAGTTGGAGCTGGAGCTGAAATACAGGCCAACATATCCTCGAAACCCATGACTCCAAAACATGCACTGAGCGTCGATATCATGTCTCTCACGATGCCCTTCAGATGAGATGTGCGCCTCTCAGCCTGATTTGCCCGCATCACAGCATGATTTGCCCATGCCAACGCCTCCTCAAGCTCCTTCCGACTGACGACACCGGAGGTCTGTGAGAAGATGCTTGCCTTGGACTAGTAGCTCGTCGGCGTGTGTCCGAGCCTACATTAGATCCACCCTGAGTGCTCAGGCCCCAAGACCTAAGATAGATGGTCATGAGGTCCAGAGGTATCCGGGCCCTTGCTCGCGAGTACATCTAACTGATCCTATAATTATAAATTAAAATAAAATTTTATAAAAAATACTATAATACTAATCATATATACTAATGTATTTAATACTTACAAAAATATGCCCAATTGCGGCATTCATCAGCCTACCCATCTTGTCCGTGCGACTGAATCGAAAGATCTCGCTATGTCTAGGCATCACTCCATCTCTCATCGATTATAACAAAGAATAAATTTATCAGAAAGATGATAAAAATATAAATTTAATTTATCTAGTAAGATTTAGAATTAATTACCTCTTTATGCACATGACTGGCCATAGACTCGCGGTCTAGAGTGTGCGTATATTCCTGGGCTGCATGGTTCTTCTGATTCTGAGGGGTGGTAGCCTAACAAGTATTCAAATAAATAATAAATATTTAAATAAAAATTTAAGCATATTACAAAATTTAAAAGTTAGGAATTTTACCTCAAACTCTAGGCTCCTCCAATGTCTAACCATCCTTTCCCACTGACTCCAAGGATAGTCCTATATCTAGGGAACAAGCTCCTTCGGAGTATCTCGTCGGTGCTCGTGCCATCCTCTATAGAGCTTGACCTTGTAATCTCGGTACAACTCTTCAATCTTTCTCAGTTAGGCATCTCGAG
The DNA here is from genome assembly GCA_006176705.1 of Cocos nucifera. Lineage (NCBI taxonomy): Eukaryota > Viridiplantae > Streptophyta > Magnoliopsida > Arecales > Arecaceae > Cocos > Cocos nucifera. The sequence continues at coordinate 175,842 of QRFJ01004165.1, read as the reverse complement.
CCCTCTCATGATTGGGAAAGTCGTACCTTCTCTATACAAAGTTATCAAAAATCAATTACAAAATTATTCTAATCAAACATATATAGTATAAACATATAAAATATATAAATATAACTAAGATGCACGTACTTACCCATATCTCCGCTCATACCTTGTCCCTGATGGCAGCATCCATCAAATGCCAGTCTTTGGGCTCTACGAAAATGATGTCCGACCACCTCACAAGCACTTCAAAAAAGGAATGCATCTCCTGCGCGATCTCCCCTACCGACCTCCTCTCCGCATCGTAATAGACCATCACCTGATATTGGCGGTTCCACACGTGTGCTATACGTATGGGACCATGAAATGTCCGGTTGGATGATGCACCTACAATGCAAATACGTTATACAAATATATAAATGTACAAATGCTATATAAAAATAAAGTTATGCTAATATAATAAAAATGTACACTCAGATGCCTACGTAGTAGCATGTGTCTCAGATATAGATGACGTAGAGGCTCAGCTATCGGTAGAGTAGATGCCGCCAGTGGAGTAGATGTCGGTGGTGGAGGTTCCTGAGCAGTCGATGTCGAGGTGAATGGAGTATGCTCTGACTGCTCCTCAGATTCTAAACTGCGTGTAACCTGCCGAGGGGTATGGGTGAAAGCTAGATGGTGTTTTGGTGCCATCGTGACCTACAACATTAATGAACATTAATCAATATAACATGTTGAACAATAATATTTGTATAGAATCAATAAATAGTCTCTAATATGTACACTAATCAATTGACGGGTCTATCGTTATGCAATGCAATAAATAAAAACAACAAGATATAAACATCCAGAAAATGTTATGCAATAAATTCTACAACATGAATTACATTCATAAATGATTAAGGATGAGCAATAGTCATAGATCTGATCTCTTACACGAACCTTGGTGTTAATCCAGAAACATGAAAGAACAATAAAGTAGATGATGGTGGCATCTTAGGACTTAAAGTTTGAACCTTAGAGAGACATATCAAATTCTATTTGCTTAGAAGTTGAGCCAGCTCCGTGCTTGAGATAGCCAGCTCCGTGCCTGAGACATCCGACTCAGATCCTCCTCTAGCCAGCTTGATCATGGCCCGAGCTAGCTCGACTGCATATTTGAGCCGATTCGGCTGTGTGCCATCCCCTTGATCACTCCTCTCCCTCTCTCGATCTCTTTTGCCGACGACAGCGACGAGGCTGAACCCCTCCCTTCCAGCTTTTCCATCTCTTGATCTTCCTCTCCCCTCTCTTGATCTCCCTCGCCGGCGAGGTCGGACCCCATCCCTCCCTCTCTCACTCTCTCGATCACCCTCGACCTCCCTCGCTGGTAAGGCCGGACCCCATTCCTCCTAGTGATGCCGACGAGGCCGGACCCTCTCCCTCCCTCTCTCGCTCCCTCGATCTCCCACTCTCCCTCTCTCGATCTCCCTCGTCGGTGATGCCAGATCCCCTCCCTTCCTATGATGGCGGTGAGGTCGGACCCCCTCCCTCCCAATGATGGTGGCGAGGTTGGATCCCTCCCTTCCTCTCTTCCTCTCTCAATCTCCCTCGCCGACGATGGCGGTGAGGTTGGATCCGCTCCCTCCACAACATTTCAGGCATCACCTAGATCTATTGCCAAATTTTAGACCAATGATATTGCTCGAATGCCAATTATCCTTGGTATTATGAGCTCTGATACCATGTTGCGGAAGCCCCTGATCTTTAGCATGGACCTGAAGGAACCTATGATGTTCTCTATGGGCAGCACACCACCGATCCTCCATCCTAGATCTGTGATGGGGTGCCTCCATCCTTGGGCTTAAGGGAGATGCCTCCTTCTCTAAGGCTTCTTTAAGAATCCTAGGGCGGCAACTCTAGAGACAAGAGAAGAAGAGAGTTGAGAGAGAAAAGGTCTGTATTCAGTAGCATTCACAGCCTTCATGAAACCCTAATACAACCTCTGTATTTATACATAGCCATTAGGCCCGACCAAAAAATTCTCCGACTAACCCAATACATGAAAGCACTTACTGAGCCCATATACACCCATGTCTCCCATGCTCTCATACTTTGGATCTAGATCCGATCCATACATGAATTAGCCCCCTTAAGATCTCTCAAATCAGGCCTTAAGACCCCTAGGATCATCCCAGACCCTAGCCCAAAATAGATCCTCGTATAACTCTGCCTGTGCACTGAGCTGGCTCGGTCTCAGTACTGAGCTAGCTAAGTTCCACTGGGTCGGCTCAGTTTAAAACTGAGCCGACCTAGTCTTATGCCGTGCTAGTAGTTTTGATTGCGCAGTTCTCTGTTTTGCTTGTGCATTGAGACTTAGTCGACCCAGTTTTAGACTGAGCTTGGTTACCTACAGAAAATCTTCTTTTTGCAGTCTTGATTTTTCGACTTTGGTTTCTCGCTTCATTTTGTATCTCTGATCTTCGAAGCACCAACCAAGCTCCTAAAATCTCTAGAGCCAAACCCCTGACTCCTCCCATGGCCTCCCAAGGCTTGGGAGCACCACAAATCCTCACAATCTCCATCTTGGTGCCCCAAGCCTTGGCAAACCTCTCGATAATGACCTCCTGCACGATCCCACTGTCCCTGTGCACTCAATAGCCCCTTATGCAATCATCGCCTCTGCCAATCCTCTTCAGCTGTTGTGCATCCTTGAGGCGTTTGGGATGACCGCCTTCACCACTAAAGATCTATGCTTACTTCTTGGCACCATCCTAGAATTGTAGGATTCCTTCTATTTAGTAGCTGCATCACCTTCTCTAGACTTTGCTGAAGAACCTATAGCATTTCTGCACCAGCACATGCTGTACCACCTGACATGATCTCCTCAGAGCTACGTCTGTCCATCTGTACATGCCACTCCACCTAGAATTGTGCATAATCGACACTCTGAACTCATGTCAAATTTTTTCTCCACTTGTGAAGCCACCACTGTGGAGCTCCACCTATATCTGAAGTCCACCTAATATTGCAGAAGCTGACTCTATCATCAAGTCCCTCAAGGCCAACCACTCAATACTATACTGCTGAGTTTGCCGTTGCACCTCGAACACCATCGCTGTCCTTTCAAACTCTCTACGCTCTGTGGACCCCTTCAAAGCTGTCTCGGATACCTCCGCAACCTGCGGGCACCTCTGAAACTCAAGAGCTCATCCAACGCTTCTAAAATTAGTGACTGAACTCTAGAAAATTCCACCCTAGTCCTTCTCTTCTGCCCCTACACTAGCCATCGCTTTAGTTGCGCCCGGACAACCATCCTCCATCTGAACTGTGACTCTTCCTAGTGCCCCTGTAGAAGAAACCTAATCCATGATACTCCCAATTGCTAGAGACCTCCTGGCACTCCCTAAAATCCCCTGGCTCTCCTTGAGATCTGCACCCGATCTCCCTAAGATATCACTGACACTCTCTACTGAGATATACTCCTCGACTACTGTACCACCGAACCTCTCTCAATCCCTATGTCTCTAGGGTAGCATTCCTGCAGCACTCCAGTGCTCCCTGACTCATCTTTAGGCCTCTTTATAGTCGTCCGGTCCTAACCCGCTGGACCTCCATGGATCATCCATCTTCATCACTCCCAAGGCTTCGCAAATCTATGCTCTGGTCAAATCACTGAATACATCTCTGACTACTTCCCCACCTTCCAAACATCGAAGGACGTATAGTCACTTCTTCAGCCTTCTTTCGACCATTACCCATTGGAAAATCTCTCTTCAACAGTCCTACACTGCCCATCTTTCTAAAAAATCCTGATACTCTCTACTAAGATACCTCCCTCGGCTGCTGCATTGCCAAGCCTCTCTTAGCCCTGCATCTCGAGGGAAGCACTATTGCAGCACTCCAGTGCTTCCTACCTATCATATAACCATCATACACTCCAACCTTTCCACCACAATCGATCAACAAATCATACACCAAATCCTTTCATCTCAAAATTTTTTTTTTTTGTTAATCCTCTCAACCTCCACCTTCAACCCACTACTCTCGGTTGGCCAAACCACAGCAATAACAAGATAGATTTGAGACATACCATGGAAATCTTTGTGCAGATTTCTGATTTCATCTTGTACGACTTCTCTTTTCCTTCCATGCACCATCAGGCTCTGAAACTTGGCTTTGATACCATATTGTCGTCCACAACATTCCAAGCATCACCTAGCTTTGATGCCAAATTGTAGACCCATGATTGCTCGAACGTCAATCATCCTTGGCATCACAAGCCTCGATACCATGTTGCGGAAGCCCCTGATCTTTAGCATAGACCTGAAGGAACTTGTGACGTTCTCTATACGCAGCACACCATCGATCCTCCATCCTGGATCTGTGATGGGGTGCGTCCATCCTTGGGCATGAGGGAGATGCCTCCTTCTCTAAGGCTTCTTCAAGAACCCTAGGGCGGCAACTTTAGAGAGAAGAGAAGAAGAGAGTTGAGGGAGAAAAGGTCTATATTCAACAACATTCACAACTTTCATGAAATCCTAATATAACCTATGTATTTATACATAGCTATTAGGCCCAACCAAAAAACTCCCCGGCTAATCCAATATATGAAAACACTCACTGAGCCCATGTACACCCATGTATCCCATGCTCTCATCCTCTAGATCTAGACCCAACCCATACATGAATTAGCCCCCTTAAGACCTCTCAAACCAGGCCTTAAGACCCCTAGGATCATCCCAGACCCTAGCCTAAAATAGACCCTCGTGTAACTCTGCCTTCGCACTTAGCTGGCTAAGTTCTACTAGGTCGGCTCAGCTTGAAACTGAGTCAGCCCAGTTTTATGCCGTGCCAGTAGTTCCGAACGCGCAACTCTCTATCTTTCCTATGCTCTGAGATTTAATCGACCCAATTTTGGATTGAACTAGCTAACCTGTAGAAAATCTCGTTTCTATAGTCTTGATTCTCCAACTTTGGTTCCTTGCTTCACCTTGTATTCCAAGTCTTTGAAGCACCAATCAAGCCTCTGGAATCTTCGGAGCCAACCCTCTGACTCCTTTCGTGGCCTCCTAAGGCTTGGGAGCACCATAAATCCTTACAATTCTATTCACTCAGAAGTCGAGCTGGCTCCATGCCTAAGACATTCGGCTCGGGTCCTCCCCCAGCCAGCTCGATCATGGTTCGAGCCGGCTCGACTGTGTATCCGAGCCGCTCAGTTATGTGCCATTCCCTCGATCACTCCCTCTCTTTCTCTCTCGATCTCTCTCATCGATGATGGTGGTGAGGCTGAACCCCTCCCTCCTAGCTTTTCCATCTCTCGATCTCCCTCTCTCCCTCTCTCCCTCTCTCGATCTCCCTCGCTGACGAGGTCGAACCCCATCCCTCCCTTTCTCACTCTCTCGATCTCCCTCGATCTCCCTCACTAGTAAGGCCGGACCCCATCCCTCCCAATGATGCCAGTGAGGCTAGACCCTCTCCCTCCCTCTCTTGCTCTCTTAATCTCCCACTCTCCTTCTCTCGATCTCCCTCATCGGCGAGGCTGGACCCCCTCCATTTCAATGATGACGGCGAGGCCGGACCCCCTCCCTCCCAATGATGGTGGCGAGGTCGGATCCCTCCCTTCCTCTCTCCTTTTCTCGATCTCCCTCGTCGGTGATGGCGGCGAGGCCGGACCCCCTCCCTCCCTCCCACTCTCGATCTCCCTTACCGACGGCCAGTGAGCGATCGATCCTTCCTCTCTCAATCTATCGATCTCCCTCTTAGTCTCTCCATTTTTTAGTTTTGGGTCTCAGAATCGGGTTCGATCTTTCAGGATCCATTAGGGTCTGGATCTGGTACTTCAAGTACAGACCCATCGGATATTCAAGTTTGGATCCGATATCGATAATTAAAATTAGTTCTAGATCTGAATATCCAGATTCTAATCCAAAAACTATGGCATGTAGATAATTATAATATTTATAATAAATATTTATAATATTTATTATAAATATTTTATAAATTATTATAAATATATATGATTAATAAATAATACTATAAAATTAAAAAAAAATTATACTTACGACTATGGAGAGAGGATCGCACCGAAAGCTCTAAGGATCGTCACTGATGATGCTAGAAGAGGATGATGGCACTAGAGGTAACCTACGAAACAAAAGTAAGATAGTGAGATAGAAAAGAGAGAGAAAGAGGAAAGAGAGAGAGTAGGGGCAATCAGGGATGGGTGGGCACAATAATGAGGAGGCTCGGGAGGCACAGTGATGGAAGGGTCGACGATTGAGAGGGAGAGTATGGGGATGGGGGTCGGATGGGGGTTGGTGGGGAGGGGCGGTCGGGGATGGGGGGAAGGAGAGGGCCGTCGGGGAGGGTGGGGGGCTAGGTGGGGGTGGCGGGGAGGGGCGGTCAGAGATGGGGGGGTTGGGGGTGGTAGGGTGGCGGGGAGGGGCGGTTGAGGATGGGGAAGAAGGGCGGGGGGAGTGTAGGGGTGGGGAGGCCAGGTGGAGGTTGGCGTGTGGCGGGAGGAGCGACCGGGGATAGATGGAAGGAGGGGCGGTCAGGGGGAGGTGGGGGGGGGGGGAGGGCGGTCGGGGATGGAGGGCCGGAGGGGGAGGGGGAGGGGGAAGGAGGGGCGATGCCGGTCGGAGGGGAAGGAGGGGCGGTGCTGACTGAAGGGAAAGAAGCCTCACCAGCCACGGAGAGGAAGGAGAGAGAGAGAGAGATCAAGCACATATGGATGAAAAGTAAAAAAAATTTAAAAATTTTTAATCTAACCTATGACAGCGGTTGTCGAACCGCTGTCATAGATCTATGGTAGTGGATACCCAAAATTGCTGTCATAGATCTATGGTAGCGGTTCTATAACCACTGCTATAGATCTATAGCAGCGATTTTTAATAACCGCTGTCGTAGCTTGAAAATAATTTTTTTTTCTATTTTTTTTCTAAATATTATATAATTTTAAAATTTATTATCCATCTTCACCATTCATTATCTAAATAATTATCATTAGAGTGTCGTCGCAAAAGATCGCCTCGATCCGATGGCCTTAGCTTCATCGATTAGAAAAATTTGATTTAGATGATCATGAATGATGATGCGATGATCTAATAGATGGAGATATTTGATGGATCCAAAAATCTATAATGATGATCTCCATGATGTTTGTAGCATACTATCAAAATTTTACTTCAATCGAATATCGTTATCATGGTCAATTTAGTACGGAATGATTTCGGTTGTTAAATTAGAAACAAGCGATTAAAGGATTAAATGACATTCGATTATGAGATAATATTTTAGTTAAATAATCTTTATTATAATTTTAAATATTTTATATGATAATGATAGTAAAATTCAAATCATTTTTGTATAAACTATTTATGTTAAGCAGATATTGCAAAAGCAAGAGCATAACAACCAGTAAAGTTTCAGAATAGTTATCAGAAGACGTATAGTTTTAGATCGTTCTTCATCTCATGAGTTGAATTTTGTAATCACCACCATAAAAAATGATTAAATTAGTAGCCAAGATCATTTATAAAAAAAATTATCTCATAAGGAGCACCATTTGGTCCTTTGATCACTCATTTATCATTTAACAATCGAAACTAACCTATACTAAATTGATCAAGATAACGATATTTGATTGAAGTAAAATATTGATAGTATGCTACAGACATCATCAAGATTATTATTGTTGGATTTTGGATCCATCGGAGGTCTTCATCTATCAGATCATCGCATCATCATTCGTGATTGTCGAAATCAAATTTTTCTGATCGACGAAGCTAGGGCCATCGGATCAAGGCGATCTTTTGCGATGACACTCTAATGATAATCATTTAGATAATGAATAATAAAGATGAATATTAAATTTTAAAATAATATAATATTTTTAAAAAATATATATATATGACAGCAGTTATAATTAATCGCTGCCATAAATAAGCTTATAGCAGCGGTTCATACTAACTGTTGCTATAGGTCCAACTTATGGCAACGGTTACACTAACCACTGTCATAGGTCTGACCTATGGCAGCGGTTACAATGAATCATTGCTATAGATCGATCTATGATAGTGGTTTTTTATAACTGCTGCTATAGGTTCGACCTACGGTAGCGGTTTTTATTAACTGCTACTATATGTCAGATCTATAGCAGTGATTATAAAAACTGCTACCATAGGTCCGATCTATGATAGCGGTTAATGAAAATCGCTATCGTAGGATCTATGGTAGCGGTTTTAAAAATCACTGCCATAGTATGCACCACCATAGACCATTTTTATAGTAGTGTATGTTAGTACTATACTTATCCTTCTTCGATGGTCGATCCAGTGTTTCCTTCTTCAAAACTTGGATACTCTAAAAAATTAGAAGAAAGAGGAGAGATTTTTGATCTGAGACACTCTCAAAAAAAAATCTCAAAAGTGGAAGAAAAAGGATGAATGGAAGAAATCCTAGAAGAAGATCTTCTTCTTCTTCTTTCTTCTCTCACCTAGACATCTGGATTGATATCTATGAAAACCTAGCACCCAAGAACCTTTTCCCTATGATTTTCACATGCCCAAAACCTCTATCTATGGTCTACAATTCACAAAAATATCAGTCAAAAATTTGTTTTAAATATTGAGATATGGAAGAGTCTTGTCTAGGTCAAATACCTAGACAAAGTAGGTCCAAAAAAGGCAACTAGTTGGGATGCCCAACACTTGGACGCCCCCTCCTATCTTTATGCTGTGACCACCAGAAATAAGTGCACAAAATCCTCCTCTTTCTCACAAAAAAATGAGAGGAAAATTGTTAGATATGTGTGCCCTAGAAGCCAGAATTGGCCGACACTTGTAATACACTTCTAGGAGCAAAATTATAATTTTAACTATAAATAATAAAATGGATTATTTTCTATCATAAATGTGTATTTAGTATTTGTGATACATCTCTTGAGTTAATAGTATTGATAATTCATATTTTCAAGAGTTGAAAATTTAAGACATGAATTTTTGTTATTAACTCATAAAATGCTCCCGACCGTAGGATCATCATGAGGATGGTGATTGATCCCGAAGGTTAGTGAACAATCGCTTCTTTATAGTAGATGAGTCTTGAGTCTATAGTGTAGAGACACCAAAGCGAGAGTACAGGTACTCGTTAGAGAACGAGGGCACTGAGCATGACCACTTCAAGCAGTCATAAGGAAGTCTACCTTCTCGTCGATGACTGACTCGAAGCTATAGTGGTGTGTCTGATTCTTTGACCTGAGGTGCATCGGCAGTTCATCTTGAGGGTGTTATAGTTTGACTACACATGACTCAGTCTCCTAGCTATTCGAAATCCTGAGGTGTATGTTGGCTATAGCATGTTCATTGTATGAATTGGATTACACCAAGAGGGAATCTATCTACCTCGGTGGATGAGAAGCAACCCTATGAGGATCATGAGAATCAAGTCCATAAGCCTATGGCCATGGAAGAGTGAAATAATAGAAAGAGTTTCTATTAAGATTTTTACATCGGACTTGAATCGAATGGTTAAATCATATGACAGAAATTAGGGTTTGATGAGTTCACCTTAACCCTAATATAATCGGGGCTCAAGATAGAAGAACTTAATCACATAGGTAGCTACACTGAAAGGTTCATTTTTAATTTTGATGGGTTGCCACTATATACTACTAGGTGTCATCGATGGATTTTGGGAGCAATTAAAATGATTTAGATGATCGATCATTCTAATTATCTAAATTAGAAGAGTTCTGATCTATCGAAAGAAGTTTCAATGATATCGATGATAGAGATTGCAACATATCCCATTACCATATAGAACTGAACCTAATTGGATCATACAAATAAGAGTTTCGATTTGGTTATCATCAATTAGACTAATTCAGTTCAATTTGATTTGAATAAGATTCAATTAGGTTCAAGAAAATCATGCTAGCACATGATTGAGCCTAACGTTCTTCTTCTACTATCATTAAAAGTTGTCCCGACTGAGCCAAATATGTTTGTGCTCACTCAGGTACCTTTATTTGATTTGACTAAAGTTTGTCCAAGTTAGAAAAGGATTATCTTAATTTATGAGATAAATTTAAGATAACACCTGCCATTTTTCGTCACCTGCTAATTCTTGTCTTTTGACTTTGGTCAAATATTGACCTTTGACACTTAGACATCTGCCCATGTGTCATGCACCCATAGAAGAGCAGATAAGGGCTTGACCCCTTGCTAGAAATTGGAAAGGAGGGGGTGCATGCCTAGGGAGGCATGCGCCCATGGATAGGGATGCCTGGAGTCCCATATAGATGGGGCTCCAGGTTGCTTCTTGGATTCTACTTAGGTGGCGCCTAGGAATAGACTTTGACCAGTCTTAGGTGCCATTTAAGGATGAATTGGGGAGGCTCTCATTTGATTGGATCAGGTGATATCATCCCTCTAATCAGATTTAGATCTGATTACACGAAGCAACGTGATTGGTCGGGATGATGTGGCACTGCATGGCACAGCAGGGTCTATATAAACCCTATTTGCGCCTAACTTTAATAAAGTCTCTCTTAGCCCATGCTCCAAGGCTGCCCATCTCCCTTCTTCATGCCATCTTCTGGTCCTCTCTATCCTCTCCAAGCCCAAGGAGATTTGGGCTCTAGTTTGGTGCGATCCAGGCCAAGCGCTTGCATGGCTAGATCCAGAATCTCAGGCAAATAACAGGATCATCAAAAGGTAACCTGATTACCCAACATCAAGGTATAAATTAAATCAAATTTATTTTTATTTTTATTTATTAGATCTATAAAATTAAATTTGAAATATCTCAGATCTAATCTAGATTCATAAGAAAAATTTTTGAAATATCTCTCTTGATCCAATTAGATCTGAACGAACCTGACTTGGAAAATCAAAATTTCTCCTTCAACTGATATCAGAGCCAGATTCTAAAAATTATTTAGATTTTATTTAAATTTATTTTTGATCTATTAAATAGGAGATTTTAGATATCGTATGATATGTGATTAGATCTAAAATCAAAAAAATTAAAATTAAATAATTTAGATCTAAGTTCTACAAGATGCATAACTAGTTGTAAAATAGAACTGTTCTATACATAGTCCTGCATGTTCATAATTTAATTTGATTAAGTTATAATTTTAGATCTATTTATTTATTATTTTTTAATATTATAATTATTATAATAAGATTTAAAAAATAAAAAATAAAATTATTTAATTTTTGGATCATATGAGATATGATGAATGCATGTTTAGACTAGTTGTAGAATAGTTCTACATAATTATCTAGATTAGAATTTATTTTGATATGATCAATTTAAATCTAATTTTTTAGATAATTATGGAATAATTTAGATCTAAAAATATGCATGATATGATACATGAGATGTATGCAAAATATATTTATAGTTAGATCAATTTTTGTATATGAGATATATGATGTAGATCTAACTAGTTTTGTAGTTTTATATATTTTTGATTAAGGCATTCCCCTTGACCGTCCGGTCATAAGAATAAAGTAGGATTTAAATGCCCTTTTCTTCCATTTGATGGGATGTTCTTATGATGTGTAGGGGTGCTGCGCGTTCATCCTTAATAAAAAATTAAGAACTTATTTTCTACAAAATTCTAGATTCTGAAATCCTAGGATTTAATATACATGTTTTATTTATGAACCCTAAACTTAATTAAGAATTAAGATTATAAAATATTAATTAGATCTAAAATTCTAAAATTGAGAATTTTAGATCTAAGACATATTCATAATATTGGATTCGGACTTGGGTAGCTCAATTTGGTCTAAGCGGTTGATCAAACTGAATCAAGAGTTGGTTAGATGGGATCAACAATGCTTAAATTGACCAATCTAATAGGATTAAGTCTGGGTTAAGATCCAGTCACATGAGTGATCGATCAAGCTAAGACCTAATTAGGCTCAGTGGTTAGAGTCTGGATTGTAGGCTAACTCGATTGATTCTGGCTCAATAATTTGGTATCTAAAGTAAGCTTGGCAGATACGATCGACTGATTTTTAATTGGGAGCTACTCGACTCGAATGCGTTCTTATTGAGTTAATGGCACACCAATCTCACTTACCTAGCCATATTTGTTGGCTCAGTCCTAATCTGAGGTGGTCAATAATCCGAGCTAACCTAGGCCATTAGGTTAATCATAATGGTTATGACTATGTCAAGTCTAGTTTAATGAGACCTAAATCAAATCTTCCTAAGAAAGGATTAAGTCTAAGGTCTTCCACCATTGTAGATATGTGGGCCCTTTTTGGGGTTGATTGTTCTCGACTGATTACAGTGGTTCAGTTGCACCGAAAAGATGTAACCATATCTATTAGGCATTGGATGCTATGGGCGGAGGATGGATTGGGCTCAATATTTTGGACATGATGAGAGACTCAATTAAAAATCCAATCTGTGCAAATGGTGGGTCTGACTTAACTAAGGAGTGGATCAATATTCCGGGCATGATGAGATTCATGAATTAGAGACCAAGTTTGGGTGCACCATGATTAGAGAATCATTGAACAAGAGTTGTTCACTCATTGGCTGATCCATCACTAATAACTATTAGGTGAGGTGATGAGTCAATTGGTGGGACCGTACCACCCACTAGAAATCATTAATCATAGAGATTTTTGCATCTCTACAGAGGAAGTGTAGGGATCCAAAAAAATAGTAGAAGCTAATTTATTTAAAAATAAAACTCCTAAACAAATTGGTTAAGTCTTAATTATAATATCTAACTAGAAACTTTGACACTCTATAGAAAAATATCTACATCCAACCCACTAGCACGTATCCTGGACACCTATAGACCGACCAGACCCAATTACAAAGATTGGCTTTAAAATTTCAAATTTATTTTGAATTCTAAGAAGTTAACTCATATATTGGACCGAGATCCTTCCATCTTACCAGCTCATCCATCCACTGAACAGAGAGCATCTCTTGATAAGTGGATGGACGAAAATAACAAGGCTAGATATTACATGTTAGACTCGATGTCTGATGAACTTCAGTGCCAACATGAAGATATTAAGACTGCCCACCAAATGTTGGCTCACCTATAAGAGATGTTTGGTGAACAGAGTCACGCAGCCAAGTATCAAGTCACTAAACGACTTTTCAAGGCTAAAATGCATGATGGACAGTCAGTCCAAGATCATTGTCTGATGATAATCAAGAACTTGGAAGAGCTTGAGAAGCTCGGAATGAAGTTGGACTTGGATCTACAGAATGATATAATTCTACAATCCTTGACTGATGCATATGGGTAGTTCATCATGAACTATCATATGCATAAACTTCAAAATTTTCTGGTCAAACTTATGAATATGCTGGTTACTACTAAGCTTTCTATGAAAGGTTTTAAAGGCTCAGTGCTTGCTATGGAATAGACTTCTTCCAAGAGATAGTCTTTTGAAAAGAAGAAGAAGTCTATGAAAAAGCAAAAGATGGAAGGAGGAAAGAAGAAAAAGGTGGAGCTGAAGAAGAAGGCCGCTGATAAAAAAAAGTATTTTCATTGCAACAATGATGGCCACTGAAAGCGGAACTGTCCTACTCACCTGGCCACCCTGAAGAATAAGGAGGTAGGTCCTTCTGGAGGTATGCTCATTATTGAGTCTAACCTTATGGTTTTTTTTGCATCCAGTTGGGTGCTTGACTCTGGTTCTAGTGCTCATTTGTGCACTTTCATGCAGGGTCTTGAGTATAGCAGGAGGCTGAGGGATGGCGAGATGATCCTATGCATCAAAAATGGAGCAAGAGTTGCTGCCATGGTGGTGTGAACATACCCTCTTCGACTACCATCTGGTTTAGACTTAGTTTTAAAAGACTGCTATTATGTGTCTACAGCAAGCAAAAATTTGATTTTTATTTCATGCCTAGCACTAGAAGGCTATGTAATTAGTTTTCTTAAGGACCTTTATTACATTCTTTACAAAAAAAATAAAATTGCAAGTGGTTTTCTTATTAATGATCTTTACCAGTTACATATTGATGTATCTATTTTTAATATTGAGCAAAATGTGAATGCCATGAAATGACCTAGGGATAGTCCAAATAATAGGTATCTATGGAACCTAAGACTAGGTCATATAGCAGAAGATAGGGTTAACAAATTGGAGAAAATTGGGCTATTGAGTCCATTGACTTCTAAGTCATATCCAACTTATGAATCTTATCTTCATGGCGAAATGACTAAACTTCCTTTTGTAGGACATGGAGAAAGGTCCATGGATCTTCTTGCCCTAGTACATATTGATGTTTGCAGCCCATTTGATGTATCGACTAAAGATAATTTTATCTACTTTATCATATTTATCGATGATCTATCTAGGTATGGGTATGTATATCTTATGAGATACAAGTCTGAAGCTTTTGAAAAGTTCAAGAAATTCAGACATGAAGTAGAAAAATAAACTGAAAAATCTATTAAGATTCTTCGATTAGATCGAGAAGGTGAATACCTTAGTTAAAAATTCTTGGACTATCTCAAGAAAAATGGCATAGTCTATCAATGGACTCCACCTGAAATACCTCAACTCAATGGAATTTTAGAATGGAAGAACCGGATCCTATTAGATATGGTCCAATCCATGATGAGTTTCATAGACATCCCTGATTATTTTTAGGGACACTCTTTGTTAACTACAATATATTTACTGAATAGGGTTTCTTCTAAAACTGTTCCTACCACACCGTATGAGATATGGCATGGTAAGAAACTAAGTCTGAGTCATCTTAGAATTTGAGATTGTCCGACTCATGTCAAAAGATAACAAGTGGATAAGTTAGACTTCAAATCCTTTAGAGCTTGATTTATAGGATATCCTAAAGAATCATTAGAATATTATTTCTACATTCCAGAAGATCATAATGTGATTGTGAGTCGACATATCATTTTTTTTGAAAAATAGTTTATTCAAGATAGCGGCATTGGAAAGCAGATCAAGCTCGATGAGAATGTCTCACAAGAATAATGAGCTAAGGATCAAATGGAACCAAATCAGGTTAAGCCAATACAATCATTACGTCCTCCTCCTCATAGATCGAAAAGGATTTTTCATCCTCCTGAGAGGTACTTAGGTACTATTTCAGAGAAAGTAGAGAAAATATTCCTTATAGGTAATGGAATTCATGATGATGATCTCAAAACCTATAATGATGCGATATCGGATATCGACTTCGAAAAATGGCTAGAGGCAATGAAGTCAGAAATTGACATGATGCACTCAAACCAAGTCTGGACCTTGGTAGATCCACCAGAAGGTATAGTACCTATTGGGTGTAAATGGATCTACAGAAGAAAGATTAGTGCAGATGGAAATGTGGAGACATTCAAAGCTAGATTAGTGGCAAAAGCTTATAATCAGCGTGAAGGCATTGACTATCAGGATACCTTTTCGCCAGTAGCTATGCTAAAATCCATCCGCATATTACTTGCTGTTGTAGCCTATTTTGATTATGAAATATGGTAAATGGACGTGAAAACAACATTCTTAAATGGATATCTTGAGGAAGATATCTATATTGAACAGCCGCTAGATTTCATATCCAGTGATGTCGATCATAAGGTATGCAAACTGCAAAGGTCCATATATGGACTTAAGCAAGCATCTCGAAGCTGGAACACTCGCTTTAATGATGTGATCAAATTATTTGGTTTCATAAAAAATGAGGAGGAGCCATGTATCTTCAGAAAGATCAGTGGGAGCGCTGTTGTCTTCCTCGTATTGTACGTAGATGATATCCTCCTTATTGAGAATGATATTCCCATGTTGATCATAGTTAAAATGTGGTTATCCAAAGAATTCTCCATGAAAGACCTAGGTGAAGCATCCTTTATTCTAGGAATTAAGGTCTATAAAGATAGACCAAATAGGATGCTAGGACTTTCACAGAAGATGTATATAGAGAAAGTGCTAGAGAGGTTTAGCATGGAAAATTCTAAGAGGAGATTAGTACCCTTCAGATATGGTATTCATCTTTCCAAGAAGATGTGCCCTAGCACACCTGAGGAAATAGAATGCATGAGCAAGATCCCTTATACTTCAGTAATAGGGAGCTTCATGTATGCCATGTTATGTACACGACCTGATATAGCCCATGCTATGAGTGTCACGAGCAGATATCAGTCAAATCCAGGTGGACTTCTGTGAAATGTATCCTTAAGTACTTAAGAAGAACTAAGGATATGTTGTTGGTCTTTGATAATGGAGAACTCCAAGTCTAGGGATATACAGACTCAGATTTTATGTTCGATGTAGATGATCAAAAGTCGACATCTGAAAGTCTGTTTGTGTGTAATGGTGGTGCTATCAGTTGAAAGAGTTATAAGCAAACTGTGATAGCGGATTCCACCATGTTAGCAGAATACATCGCTGTATCAGAAGCTATGAAGGAGGCATTCTAGTATAAGAAGTTTGCCACAAAGATCGGAGTGATGCCATCAGATGTCATTCCTCTATACTGTGACAACAATGGCACCATAGCTTTAGCTAAGGAGCCGAGGTCTCACAAAAAATTCAAGCATATCGAGCGGCAATACCACCTCATCCGTGATTACCTCGAGAAGGGTTACATCGAGGTCAAGAGAGTCGACTTCGCAGCCAATGCGGCGGACCCACTTATAAAATCGTTGGGCCAGCTGAAGATCGAAGCCCATCTTGAGAAGATGAGACCTAGATTTGTAGCCAATTGGCTTTAGGTCAAGTGGGAGTTTGTTAGATATGTGTGCCCTAGAAGCCATAATTGGCCGACACTTGTAATACACTTCTAGGGGCAAAATTATAATTATGATTATAAATAATAAAATAGATTATTTTCTATCATAAATGTGTATTTTGTGTCTGTGATACATCCCTTGAGTTAATGGTAATGATAATTCATATTTTCAAGAGTTGAAAATTTAAGACATGAATTTTTGTTATTAACTTATAAAATGCTCCCGATCGTAGGATCATCATGAGGATGGTGATTGATCCAGAAGGTTAGTGTACAATCATTTCTTTATAGTAGATGAATCTTGAGTCTACAGTGTAGAGACACCAAAGCGAGAGTATAGATACTCGTTAGAGAACGAGAGTACTGAGCGTGACCACCTCAAGCAGTCATAAGGTAGTCTACCTTCTCGTCGATGACTGACTCGAAGCTGCAGTGGTGTGTCTAGTTCTTTGATCTGAGGTGCATCGACAGTTCACCTTGAGGGTGTTATAGTTTGACTACATCATGACTCGATCTTTTAGCCATTCGAAATCCTGAGGTGTATGTTGGCTATAGCATGTTCATTGTAGGAATTGGATTGCACCAAGAGGAAATCTATCTACCTCGGTGGATGAGGAGCAATCCTATGAGAATCATGAGAATTAAGTCTATAAGCCCATGGCCATGGTAGAGTGAAATAATAGAAAGAATTTCTATTAAGATTTCATATGATAGAAATTAGGGTTTGATGAGTTCACCTTAATCCTAATCTGATCGAGGCTTAAGATAAAAGAACTTAAGCACACAGATAGCTGCACCAAGAGGTTCATTTTTAGTTTTGATGGATTGCCAGCATATACTGCTAGGTGTCACTGATGGATTTTGGGAGCAATTAGAATAATTTAGATGATCGATTATTCTAATTGTTTGAATTAGAAGAGTTCTGATCTATTGAAAGAAGTTTCGATGATGTCGATGATAGAGATCGCGACATATCCCATTATCATACAGAACTGAACCTAACTGGATCACACAAACAAGGGTTTGGATCTGGATATTGATGCGTGCTAATCTATAGCTATGGTAAGTGTACCGATCGATCAAATAATAAAGTAAATGAGTAGAGTATCATCCCTAGAGGATTGGAAAATAAGTACTGAAAAGTTCTTTCCTATGCTTTATTTAGAAGATCAATTTATGAGAATAAGAAATTAAAGAACAAAATAAAAAAAAATAATTAAAAATTAAGAAAATAAAGAGAGTGTAATTATTAGGATTTTAAACTTAAGAGTAATGTGTTACTAAGGCAATCGATTTACCAATTCAGTCAATATAATATTCAGATTATTAGATTAATTTTATTTCATATGATGGTGGAGTCTCCTAATTTATTCACTACCCTTTGGTCTAGACGTTCCAAAACTATCAATATTTATTAATTATCTTTTGGTCCAGGTGTAATTTAAATATATATTAATCCATTAAGTTTTGTGAAATCCTCGAATTAAAATACGCTGCATCCAAAGCGCACTAAAATTCTTGCATGCATATGAATTCTAATTTGATTCATAATACAAGGTATATAATCAAGCAGCAATAACATAGATGTACTTGGTTCATAACATCTATGATCATCAGATCAATTAGAAGATGGCCGATAATCTAAAAGCATTAAGATCAGATTTATATAATCCTCATGAATAAAATTTAAAATTAAAAATAAATCATACTGAATATTGCATCAAAAGAGTGGCTATACCTTAGCCTTAGTAAAAGAAAATTTAGTTCATGATAACAAGTTCAAAAATAGTAAATAAAATAAAAAGCATAAAGAAATTAGACTATTTGATTGCTAAAATTGATTGTCCATCGCTCTTGGTATGGAGAACTTGGTGAAGAAGAAAAAAAGTTCCTTGATCAATATTCTGATTGTCGAAAGAAGAAAAAATTAAAAACTCTTCCTTTTCTCTCAAAAATCTCTATTCTCTTTCTACCTATCTCCTCTCTTTCTCTTCTTTTTCTTTTTCTTTTTTTTTACTCTCTCCGCTCTCTTCTCCTTTTTTTCCTTTGACAACAGACACTTTTATAGGCTGAGAGGTGGATTTTCTATCGAAATTCTATTGAAAATTAGGTTTAAAACTCTCAAAACAACTCAAAAAGAATCCTGAATCAATTTTAACCATTAGATGTTGATCAAACAATCCAAAAATCACTCAAAAATTATTTTAAAATTCTAAATCAAGTCAGAATTCATTTGGACCATCGGATCAGCCTTGAAGATCAAATTTAGGCCGTCAGATCGTGCATAGGAAAGCTTCTGACCTTTAGTTTTAAAGTTGAAATGAATCTCAGCCATTGGATCTCGATCGGAAGCTATGGATGCCATTCGTCAGTGCATGCATTTCCGCCATTCGATCAAATCCTAGTGAAAGGCACCCATCGGATCAAACAAAATTTTCAAATTGCCCTCCGTAGACCATGCGCGAGCCCAGTGTTTCATGGACCGCCACATTCTTCAGCCAATCGAAGCGCACTTCTCCATGTAAAATCTTCGAAATGCCCTCTAAACGGTCCACCATGCGTCACAAAAAATGTTGACGTCAGTTTGGCATCAGCAAGTTGGTCTGCTGGGTGTGGTCAGACTAGGCAATTTGCTAAGCTGATTTTTCTGAATCGATTTGAACCAGATCGGCTTGTTTTTTTTTTTTTTTAAATTTAATTTCGGGCTTGTTTGAAGTTTGTTTTGCTTGAAATTTATTTAATCTGAACAAAAAAAATAAGATCTTCATATTGCTAGCCTTCTTTCCTACATACGATTAACAAAAGTATCAATTTCTAAAAAAATAAATTAATTTATTTTATAATTTAATACTTTTATTAGTACATTTTTACTGCTTATCACACCCTCCAACTTAATACCATGTTTCAATAAGATTATCCATCAAAAAGATAAAATCTAGGACTAAAGATCAAAAAATTTATAAAATACTGCTAATTAAGCATTGAGCTTCAGAAGCAAATTTTTCAGTCAATACAATTAAAAACTTTCTTAGAGTACATCAAAGATCTGTAGCACTTATGTTCGTGATGACTAACTTTAGCATTTTAGTGTTAAATTAAAAGAATAAAAGTATCCTCTCTTATCACCTATTTTGATCAATTTTCTATATATTCTCAATTTTATACTCATGAATTAAGGTAGCTTTTACACTGCCCCCTTTTTTTTTTTTTGCTATGCTGAGCATCCTGGCCTTTTTTTTACCATTGTACATGAATTTTCATACTTGACCTAGGTGCAGAGACCCAGTTACTGGGCTTTTGGCAATCCACGTATACTCTATCTTTTGCACTTTATTTTTAGGCAGGTAGCTCTTTCCTTAAATTCAAGTTTCTTTAATTAGAATGTATATTAATTATCAATTTTCAGTAATAATTGAATCCTCAGTTGGCCTTATAATCAATACCTACTTTGCCTTGTTAATGTGTATGTACAATTAGAAGTGCTAATAGTCTTTTAATGACCTAAATAGGCTGCTAAAAGTTGACCAACTAATCTACTTCTTTAACTCGTTACATTCATTAGCAAATAATTCTATCTTTTATCACTTGCTCAGTCTATCTTGCTCAAGATTTTCTTCTTGATACATGATTTTTTTTTATCCCCTAACTTATTCTACATTGTCTTAAAAGAAAAAAAAATAAAGGGTGTAATAAAGGATAGGAAGGAACACACATGATTTGGTTCAGTCTGGTTCTTTGGAGCTTTAAAATTTTGCTTGAGATCTCATTGATTTTTCTCTGTAAAATTAAAAATACACACCAAAGCAGTAAAAGAGCAACAACAAATTACTGAAAAATAAAAGAAAAGAAAAATAATCAAAACTAAAAAGAAAAGAAACAACCTATCTAGTAGTTCTGATTTATAGTCTTCAGCTTGACTTTCTTTGAGTTCTAAAGTGGATCAATCTGGTGCCACTTCAATTGGAATACTTTCATGTTTGGTCGAGCCCTCTTTCAATTGGACATTGCTAGCTTTCATAGTCTCAAACCTATTTTCTATAGAATTCTCATATACTGAATTGTCAATAATATCAATTAGAAAATAAGTTTGATTATCATCAGGATGTTTAGTATCTTTGAAAATATTAAAAGTAACTTATTCATCTTGGATTCTAAGAATTAATTTTTCTTTGTTGAACATCTATTAAAGCTCCTCCAGTAGCTAAAAAGGGTCTCCCTAAAATAAGGGGTACATCATAATCTTCTTTCATATCAAGAACAATAAAATCAATAGGGAAAATAAACTTGTTTACCTTTACCAAGACATCCTCCACTATACCTCTTGGATATTTGATGGATCTATTGGCTAATTGAAGAGTAATAGTGGTAGGCTTCAATTCTCCTAGACCCAGCTTTTTGAAAATAGAAAAAGGCATGAGATTAATACTTGCTCCTAAATCACATAAAACTTTATCAAAACTACAATCACCAATAATGCAAGGGATAGTAAAACTCCCTGGATCTTTTAGCTTCTGTGGTAATTTATTTTGAAGTATTGCTGAGCATTCTTCATTCAAATTTATTCTCTCATGCTCCTTCAGCTTTTTCTTATTTGTTAGAATTTCTTTGAGAAACTTGGCATACCTGGGCATTTGAGTGATAGCATCTACAAAAGGAATATTAATATGTAAATTCTTTAATATTTTGAAAAAGTTAGAAAATTTCTTATCTGGATGCTGTATTTGTCTCTCTGGAAATGGTAGTGGTGGCACGTAGGGCTTCACATTTAGGATCGGCAAACTGTATACCTGGAGACCATCCATCTGCTGGTTGTTTTGGTGACTGACGAATTTTAGTTGATGGTTCCTTATTGTAGTTGGCTCTTCAGTCTCTTTCTTCTGATGTGGCTCCTCCAGCTTTGTACCACTTCTTAGGGTGATAGCATTGACTTGCTCCCTTGGATTGGTCTCCGTGTTGCTTAGGCAAGGATCCCTGAGGTCTCTCGAAGATTATCTTAGCCATTTGACCTATTTGCATCTCCAAGTTTCGAATTGCTGCTGCTTGGTCCTGTCTAAGTTTGGCTTCTAAATTTTTTATAGTTGCTTCTTGGTTTTGCATAAATTTGACCATCAGCTCTTCCATGTTGGACTTCTTTTCAGGTACTTGGAATCTCAGGGGTGGCTGTTGTGCTGCATTTTGATTACTCCATGAGAAATTTGGGTGCTGCCTCCACCCTTGATTGTATGTGTTGGAGTAGGGATTGTTTTGTTGTAGCCTGAAAAAATTACCAACATAATTAGCTATATCAGTTGCTTTAGCAAAAGGATTACTTATCTGGCAATTACTCGTATCGTGTCCTCCTCCACATAGATCATAGGTGATGCTTTGAACATGCATAGCTATTCCCTTCAAGTTGTTGACTTCGGCTCTAAGGGCTGCAATTTCAGCTAGTAAGATTGGCACGCAATCTACTCCCTGCACAGCTGCTAGTCTTTTTGGCATCATGCATTATGTCTGCCACTGATAGCTATTTGATGCCATCTCATCGATCAGATCGAAGGCTTCTTCCTCCATTTTTTGATTAATTAGGTTCCTCCTACTGCTGCATCAATCATAGAATGATTAGTAGGAGATAAACCATTATAGAAAGTTTGTACCTGAAGCCATACGGGTAGTTGATGATGTGGACATCTCCTCAGCAATTTTTTGAAATGCTCCCAAGCCTCATATAGTGTCTCCATGTCCATCTGCATAAAAGAAGTGATATCGTTGCGCATCTTGGCAGTCTTGGAAGGTGGAAAGTACTTGGCTAAGAATTTTTGGGCTAGGACATCCCAAGTTGTGATAGAACCTGCTGGAAGAGAATGAAGCCAACTTTTAGCTTTGTCCCATAAAGAGAAAGGAAATAACCTTAATCTAATAGCATCATCCAACACCCCATTAATTTTAAAAGTATCACAAAGTTTAAGAAAGTTAGAAATATGGGCATTCGGATCATCATGCACGTGTCCACTGAATTGGATAGTTGATTGAATCATCTGGATCATCGTCGATTTTATTTTAAAGTTATTTGCTCGCATTGGTGGTCTCCTGATGCTCGAAGTTGCATCGGCTACAGATGGTGTGATGTAATCATTTAATGGATGATGTACTGATCGAATAGCTTCATGCTATCCTTCGGTTGCCATATCCAATCCTATATTGATGTCATTAGGATCTTCAGCTGCCATATTTCTTTCTTGTTGTAGTCTTCTAATTGTCCTTTCAATTTCTGGATCTAAAGACAGTAAGTTACTATGTCAAGTACGTGTCATGCACTGAATAATTTTTTTTTAAAAATAATAAAAATTAAAAATAAAATTCTAAAGTAAAGCTAGGATCAAAATTCAATATTATTTTAGATACAATTTTCGACAACGGTGCCAAAAACTTGATGCATGCTAATCTATAGCTATGGCAAGTGCACCGATCGATCAAGTAACAAAGTAAATGAGTAGAGTATCATCCCTAGAGGATTGAAAAATAAGTACCGAAAAGCTCTTTTCTATGCTTTATTTAGAAGGCCGATTTATGAGAATAAGAAATTAAAGAACAAAATAAAGAAATAATTAAAAATTTTAAGAAAAAAAAGAGAGTGTAATTATTAGGATTTTAAACTTAAGAGCAATGTGTTACTAAGACAATCGGTTCACCAACTCAGTCAATACAATATTCAGGTTATTAGATTAATTTTATTTTATGTGACGATGGAGTCTCCTAATTTATTCACTATCCTTTGGTCCAGGCGTAGCAAAACTATCAATATTTATTAATTACCCTTTGGTCCAGATGTAATTTAAATAAATATTAATGTATTAAGTTTTATGAAATTCTCTAATTAAAATATGCTGCGTTCAAAGCGTACTAAAATTTCCGCATGCTTATGAATTCTAATTTGATTCATAATATAAGATATATAATCAAGAAGCAATAACATAGATGTACTTGGTCCATAACATTTATGATCATCAGATCAATTAGAAGATGGTCAGCAATCTAAAAGCATTAAGATTAGATTTATATATTTTTCATGAATAAAATTTAAAATTAAAAATAAATCATACTGAATATTGCATCAAAAGAGTGGCTACACTTTAGTCTTAGTAAAAGAAAATTTAGTTCATGATAACAAGTTCAAAAATAGCAAATAAAATAAAAAGCAAAAAAAAATTAGACTGTCTGATTGCTGAAATTGATTGTCCATCGCTCTTGGTGTAGAGAACTTGGTGAAGAAGAAAAGAAGCTCCTTGATCAATATTCTGATTGTCGGAAGAAGAAAAAAAATTAAAAATCCTTCCTTTTCTCTCAAAAATCTCTCTTCTCTTTCTACCTCTCTCCTCTCTTTCTCTTCTTTTTTTTTTCTTTTTTTTACTATCTCCTCTCTCTTCTCTTTTTTTTCTTCTTCGACAACAGACACTTTTATAGGCTGAGAGGTGGATTTTCCACCAAAATTCTATTGAAAATTAGGTTTAAAACTCTTAAAACAACTCAAAAAGAATTCTGGATCAATTCTAACCATCGGATGTTCATCAAACGGTCCAAAAATCACTTAAAAATCATTCTAAAATCCCAAATCAAGTCAAAATTCATTTGGACTGTTAGATCAGTCTTGAAGATCAAATCTGGACCATCAGATCATCCATAGGAAAGCTTCTGATCTTTAGTTTTAAAGTCGGGATGAATCTCAGCCATTGGATCTCGATCGGAAGCTACGGATGCCGTTCGTCAGTGTATGCGTTTCGACCGTCCGATCAAATCCCCATGAAAGGTGCTCATGGGATCAGACAAAATTCTCAAATTGCCCTCTATAGACCATGCGCGAGCCCAGTGTTGTGTGGACCACTGCATTCTTTAGCCAATCGGAGCGTACTTCTCCATATGAAATCTCTGAAATGCCCTCCAAACGGTCTACCGTGCACCACAAAAAATGCTGACATCAGCATTGCATCAGCGAGTCGGTCTGCTGGGTGTGGTTAGATCGGGTGGTCTACTAAGCCGATTTTTCTAAATCGGCTTGAATCGGATCAGCTTCTTTTTTTTTTGAAATTTAATTTTGGGTTCGTTTGAAGTCCGTTTTGTCTGAAATTTATTTCATCTGAACCAAAAAAATAAGATCTTCATATTGGTGGCCTTCTTTCCTACATAAGATTAACAAAAATATCAATTTCTAAAAAAATAGATTAATTTATTTTATAATTTAATATTTTTATTAGTATATTTTTATCGCTGATTAGATATCATCAATTGGACTAATCCAGTTCAAATTGATTTGAATAAGATTCAATTAGATTCAAGAAAATCATGCTAGCACATGATTGAGCCTAACTTTCTCCTTCTACTATCATTAAAAATTATCTCAACTAAGTCAAATATATTTATGCTCACTCAGGTACCTTTACTTGGTCTGACTAAAGCTTGTCTAGGTTAGAAAAAGATTATCTTAATTTATGAGATAAATTTGAGACAACACCTACCATTTTTCGTCACCTGCTAATTTTTGTCTTTTGACTTTGGTCAAACGTTGACCTTTGACACTTAAACATCTGCCCATGTGTCATGCACCCATAGGAGAGCAGATAGGAACTTGTCTTCTTGCTAGAAATTAAAAAGGAGGGGGTGCACACCTAGGGAGGCATGCGCCCATGGATAGGGATGCCTGGTGTCCCATACAGATGGGACACTAGGTTGCTTCTTGAATTCTACTTAGGTGGCACCTAGGAATAGACTTTGACCAATCTTAGGTGCCATCTAAGGATGAATTGAGGGGGCTTTCATCTGATTGGATCAGATGATGTCATCCCACCAATCAGATTTAGATCTAATTGCATGAAGCAACGTGATTGGCTGGGATGATGTGGCACTGCATGGTGCAGTAGGGTCTATATAAATCCTGTTTGCCCTAACTTTAATAAAGTTTTCTCTTAGCCCATACCCTAAGGCTGCCCCTCTCCCTCCTCTATGCCATCTTCTAGTCCTCTCTCTCCTTTCCATGCCCTAGGACATTTGGGCTCCAGTTTGGTGCGATCCAAGCAAGAGAAAGGTGACGAGAAAGGAAGAAGGCAACACTATTGCAGAGATGACTGTAGATCTTCGAAAGGAGTTTTGAAGATCCTCTAAATCAGATCCAGATCTGATATTTGGAGAGATGATAAACAAGGAGAAGATCTTTAGATCCAGCCTGAGTGGATATCGATAGAGGTCAGGGGCTTGCGTGGCTAGATCCAGAACTTCAGGCAAATAGCAGGATCATCAAAGGATAATTTGATTACCCAACATCAAGATATAAATTAAATCAGATTTAATTTATTTTTATTTTTATTTATTAGATCTATAAAATTAATTTGAAATATCTCAGATCTGATCTGGATTCATGAGAAAAATTTTTGAAATATCTCTCTTGATCCAATCAGATCTGAATGAACCTAATCCAAAAAATCAGGATTTTTTCTTCAACAAAAATTAGGGATGTGGGTGACATAAAGTAAGGAGGAGTTTTAGGTGCTTAAAATTCTATCTCATAGAATTTAAATCAAAACCAACTCCTTGTTTGACTTGGTCCGCAACAAAATGCCATCAAAGGAATAAGGAAAGGCTATGGGCATGTGTGAAGGCCTAGAAAAAGGTTTTTCCATATTTCAAATCAAAGAGAAGGGGCATGGGGGGCGTAAGGAGTCAATGGCGCAAGGAATAGGGAGTCCTAGTCATACTAGGACTCCTATTTTGACTTGGTCCAAATGATCTATGAACCAAATTAAATTAGAATTTATTTAATTCAATTAGAATAGATCTTAGTCCAACTAATAACCTAATTAAATTAGATTTAATTAGATTTAATTATAATTTAATTTCTAATCAAATTAGAGATTGGTTTTAATTAAGTCCTAATTGGACTAGGACTAGTTCTTTCTTGCAATTGGATTATCCAATAAATCAATTGAACTTGATCCTATCAAACCCAAATCAAATCTAATTAAATCATATTTAATTAGACTTAATCTCAGCCCTCTAGCTTAATCAAATTAAGCTAATTAGCAATCGAATTGCTAATCGATCCTCCTATAATACTTACACTAGGTTAAACATCAATTATATTGATTGTTTAATCTTTAGAACGATTCTTAATCATTGATCAACCATTCGATTGAATCATGAACTCTAATGTGTGTGACCCCATAGGTTCGAACCTAAGCCGATAGCATAAGAATAAATTTCTGTACGAGTCGAAGTGGCCATCTAGCAATGGAACCCAATGGTCGGATAGGTCGAATGTGTAGAACAACATCCTCAGAACCCATGTGGATATAGTTTTCATATAATTTATCTCCTTGAATAAAATGCTTATAGGATACCTCAGAGTTTAACTGTGAACTCTGATTAGGCTGTCCATATTGTATTTTAAAATACCAAATCCATCTCATGGATTATCTTGGCCAAGATTTTGCTATATTAAAATATAGTGATAAATTCTTCTCCAACTCTTGGAGTGGTCAATCTCATCTTGATCACATACTGACTTTGCAAATAGTTGACTGTGCCCAAAAATCTTTCATTACTGAATTAAAAATTTAATTAGTCTAGTACCAAAGTACAGTGAGTTGCTTACAAGTCACTGAGGTGATCTTAGGTCTAAGAAACACTTATACCTATATCCCCTCAAAGATATTCTTGATAGCAAAATACTCTGGAGTTGGTCATGTTCAGGATGATGTACCCCTACATCTCCCCTATATGCCATACCAGTGTCTCCACACTCCTTGGTTAAGAGGAGAATCAATTTATATGGCATACAACGATCTATGCTCGATAAACGCTGTCATTCTTATTAATAGCCTATCATTTTATCGTGAACAGTTTTAAGGACTAATTGATAAATCCTCTCTTTATTGAACCACAACAATGGAGTTTGTTAGAAGATGAAAACTTATGATAAAAAATGCTAAAAATATATTTTATTAATTAATAAATTAATTATAATTATAATATAGCTCAACCATCAACAGGCTGATGATTGACTTTGGAACACATTTTCCAATAACTCCAGCTTGTCCTAAAGCCACTCAACATAATATCTAATATCCATCTTTGACTTGTGGTTGTCGAACTCCTTTATCACCAGGGCTTTAGTGAAGGGGTCGGTCAGGTTCTTCTTTTCGTCAATCTTCTAAAGATCAACGTCACCTTGATCCATGATCTTCTAGATTAGGTGAAAGCGGTGCAGAATGTGCTTCATTCATTGGTGTACCTTTGGTTTCTTCACCTGAGCTATGGCACCAGTGCTATAATAGTAGAGCAGGATTGAACCATCTAGGGAGGATGCTACTCCAGGCTTGGTGATAAATTTTTTCAACCACAGCTTCTTTCATGATATCTGATGCTGCGATGTACTCTGCTTTGCAAATAGAGTCTGCCACAGTATGCTACTTGAAGCTCTTTTAGCAGATAGCTCCATCATTCAGAGTAAAGATATATCCTGACATGCTTCTACTATCATCATGGCCAGATTGAAAGCTGGAGATTGTAAATCTCATAAGTTTTAGATCTAACTCACCATAAACCATTCATTGGTCCTTAGTATTTCTCAAATACTTAAGGATGGCTTTAACCATTTTTCAGTGATTTTCTCCAAGATCAGATTGGTATCTACTCACTACTCCTAGTGAGTATGCCACGTTTGATCTCGTACATGTCATGGAGTACATGATAGATCCCGCTACCAAGCATATGGGACTCTACTCATATTCTCTGTCTTTAGGATTTGTCGGACAATCCTCATTAGAGAAAGAAATTCCATGGCCTATCGGGAGATAGTCCTTTTTGAAATTCTCCATGCTAAATCTCTTTAGCACAGTATCTATGTATGTTGATTGGAATAACCAAGCATCCTTTTAGATCTATTCCTATAGATCTTCATCCATAGGATGTAGGATACTTCACCCAAGTCCATGGAGAATTGAGATGACACCCAAACTTTTATTCCCTATAGTGTGGGGATGTTATTTCCAATTAAGAAAATGCCATCCACGTATAAGACAAGATATACTACTGCTGGAGCATTTGTCCATTTATAAATGCAGGGCTCTTCTCCATTCTTAACAAAGCTATACATTTTAATTATTTTATCAAAATGCATGTTTCAACTCCGAGATGCCTGCTTTAATCCATAAATGGATCTCTGAAGCTTGCACACCTTGGACTCATCTATGGATGTAAACCCCTTAGGTTGTATCATATACACATCTTCAATTAGCTCTCCATTCAGAAAAGCTATTTTTACATCCATCTACTAGATTTTATAATCCTGATGGATAGCTATCGTAAGCATTATCTAAATAAATTTGAGCATTGCCATAGAAGAGAATGTCTCATTATAGTCAATACCATAATATTGACAATATTCCTTAACAACCAGATGGACTTTATAGGTCTCCATCTTTTCATCTGCGCATCTCTTCCTCTTGAAGATTCACTTACACTCAATGGGTTTAATTTCTTCAGGTGGGTCAACCAATGTCCACACATCATTGACTTTCATGGACTTCATTTCGAACTTCATGGCCTCAAGCCATTTCTTGGAATCATGTCTCTGTATTGCATCCATATAGGTGATTGGATCCTCATCATTCTCATCGAGTTCAATGAGAGATTACCATCCTGGACCAAGAAATCATAGTATCTATCCAACTGATGTGGTACTCTACTAGATCATCTTAATGATGCAGGTACATTAGGCTTTGGATTTGATCTAATCAAATTCGATTTAGGTTCAGGTGTTGGTCTTTCTACTTTTGAACTTCATCAAATTCAATCTTAGAGGAAACAATTCCTTCACCAAGAAATTTATTTTCTAAAAAGATTATCTTAAGACTGACAACATCTTTTATTCAACAGCATGATAGAAATAATAATCCTTACTTTCTTTGGGATATCCTATAAACACACACTTATCAGACCGGGGCCAAAGCTTATTTGTATGTAAATGTTTGACATAGGCCAAACAATCCCAAACCCATAGGTGAGAGAGTGTAGGCTTACGCTCAGTCCATATCTCATATGGAGTCTTTGTGATAGATTTACTTGGTATATTATTCAACATATAATATGCAGTCTTGAGAACATAATCCTAAAATAAAATAGATAGACTAGCAAACCCCATCATGGATCGAACCATGTCTAATAAGGTTCGATTTCTTCTTTTCGATACACCATTATGCTGTGATATTTTTGAAGGAGTCCATTATGAGAGAATTTTATTCTCTTCTAGATATGTCAAGAACTCACTAGATAGATATTCACCTTCTTGATCCGATCGAAGAGTTTTAATAATCTTCTCAGTTTATTTTTCTACTTCACTTCGACATCTTTTGAATATTTTAAATGAATTTGATTTATGTTTCATTAGATAGATATATCCATATCTGAATAGATCATCTATGAATGTGATGAAGTAAAAATATCTATCTCTAGCACTTATGCTCATTAGTCCACATACATCAGTATGTACTAGACCTAAGAGCTCAATGGCTCTCTCACATTTTTCAGTAAAAGATAATTTGGTCATTTTTGCAAGAAGACAGGACTCATAGATTGAAAGTGATTCACAATCACTTACTTTGAGGATTTTCTTTTGGGTTAACTTGTTTATCCTATTCTTATTAATATGACCTAGCCTACAGCGTCACAGGTAGATATCAGAGACATTATTTAATTTAGGATATTTTCTAGAAGTGTACATTACACTCACAGGTTATGATAAAATATAAATACCATTTTTTTATTATCCTTACATTATTGTAACATCATTTATAATAATATCATAATAATCTTTCTTTATAGATAAATGATAACCATCTTTGGCCAAAAGGCTAATAGAGATTACATTCATCAGAAAGAAAGGACAATAATGACATTCATTTAAAGAAACAATATTTATATTGAGAATAAATTAAACTATTTTCATAGCTAGAACTAGAATAGACCTTCCATCTCTAACATTAAGAAATTATTCATTATTTTTAAATGTTCTACTAATTTGAAGTCTTTGCAATGTATTGCAAATATGGACTAGACTTTCGTTATCCAATATCCAAGTAGAAGTATCACATATAGAAAAATTATAAGGTATTATCATATAATATTCTTGATCAGCAACTACTTGCTTATCTCTCTTATTCAGTCTGTTGAGATCATGAAAATCAAGATACTGAGGATAGTTCCTCTTTCAATGCCCCTACTTCTTACAGTGGAAGCATTCTGTCTGATCTAGATTATTCTTGGATCTTATATTTAAACTGGACATAGAGGCTCTAGCACGAATCACTTCATGCTGCTGAACAACATTCAACTTTTGATACTTATTATTAAAGTTGGGTTCCATAAGTATATCACTATTTAAAAGTGAATGGAGTAACTATGGTTTGGGTTTAACTGCATAAAGGAGAACTAAATGCCTAATTAGTAATTGATTCATTGAACCTACAGATTTGGACTTTAATCAAATGGTTTTCTCACTATTTTATTCGAACTGATCATCTCTACCTCCAATTCGAGGAATTACCTTAATTTCTTAGTGGGTACTAGAATCCACATAGACTGCACACAAGCCCAACTATGGTTGGTCAATCCATGTACATCTAAGGGTAGATTCATAACCAATTATTTTTTTAAATAATTTTTAGTAATTTAATTTTATCCCAGGTATCTTTTCAGTAGGCTAGGGCCTCCACTAAAAGTCTCGGTTAGGTCTAACCAATAACATGATCATACTTGGTCTATCTAACTAATGAATGATTAAGCCCAACTATGGTTGATCAACCTAATCATCATTTAGAGAGACGTGGCCAAGAAATCATATTATGAATGATAATTTCATTAGCGGATAAACACCAGACCTATGGGCCTCCAATGATTATCCAACTAATGGACCCATTATCATCCACTTAATAGGAGGCTATGATCTAATTATTATCATAACTATTTTATTTTAAGAGCCTAATAATTTTAGAGAATTTTAATTTAAGAAAGAGAGAAGATCAGATGAATTAGCTTGTCATGATCCTCCCACTAGCTTCACAAAGTTAGCTTAAGGGAGACCATTAATAGGCTGGTCAAGGAGCACCTAAATCAATCATACTGATTTATCTAATTGACATGGGTCAATTCGAATAGTCAACTGATCTGATCAAAAAATAATTTCATCAAGAGGCTAGGTAAGTTCAATCAGTAGGAGGGTCTGTCAAGGCTTGCCTTAGACACCATCAAAAATAGCCAGGTAAGCGGGCTGCCAATTAAAGATCATCGATCTGGATTATCTTAGATACCAACTAGTTTAATTAGTCTCGATTAGATCAACCTAATAGTTTATGCTAAACCACGTAGCCAAGAATCAAGTCCATCTTGGATCTCGTTAAAGATATGGACTTGACCAACTACAACTATTATAATTGATCTAGAGAATCCTTGACCTAATTTAAGATAATAACTGATTAGATTTAGTTAATTCTCTAATTAAGTCCATTCTTTAATCTAACCCTAGGTTTAACCCAATTAATGAACCTAATCTCTACTAATCCATTTAACCCAATATGTTATGATTTGTGTCTTAGGATCTTCAATTCATAATCCTAGATCCTAATCAAACAACTTCTTAATTCTTAATTAAGTTTGGACTGAGGGTTGGGATTTGGCTTTTTAAAAATAATTTTTATATTTATAAAATATTTTTATAATATGGTTCTACCAATCAAGTTGCATATTTAATTTATAATCAATATGCAAGTAAGATAAGCATGAAACTTTTTTAGATCTAATCTAAACATATTAATGTAATTGAAACATTTTTAATTTCAATCAATCATAAATTATCTTAGATCAAATCTAACATATTTATGATAACTAAAATTAGATTAAAATATTTTTAATTAAATTATAAAATTTTTTAGATCTAATCTAAAATTTTATGATCAATATTTTAGATCAGCACGTACTAGAACAACCTCTCCACTATAAGGGATAAGCCTTACAGCAGACAATCTTATAATCAGTCCGTGCAATCAAAAATATTATTTTTAGATCTAATTTTTTAAATTTAATAAATTATAAATAAAATTAGATCATATCTAATAAATTTATGATAAGTAACAGATCTACACGAACTAGGACAACCTCTTCACTATAAGGCATAAACCTTATAGCAGGACAACCATATAATCAGTTCGTATGATCATGATTTTTAATTTTAGATTTAATAATAAGATTATAAATTAAATATAATCTAAAAAATAATCTAAACATATATATATGATGATATAATAATCAATCTGACTCTGATACGAATTGTTGGAACCAGATCTAGGGTTTTATAGCTAGATCTTGAAACTTTTCAAGATCCGATATTGTAAAACTAAAATAAATTAAAATTTATTTATAAAAAAGTAAAAAATCTCTAGATCTAATATCATATTACATTATTATAATATGAGATTAAATTAAAAATTAAAAACATAAAAAAAGAAGAACATGTTGATCATATCAACATGCATCTATATTACATTTAATGTAGGTATGTAAAAATAGATCAGATCTGTATTATCTATGCAAGTTAGATGTTCTAACTTATTAATTTAGGCTTGAGGATGATGCTCTGAGCTGCACACATATTCGGCTTTTAAGAGATGTCCACATAAGCCCACGAACTCTGATCAAAAGTTCAATGCAGGAAATCAGCTCAGTATGTTAGTACTATGCTGATCCTTCTTCCACGGTCAATTCGATGCTTCCTTCTTCAAGATATGGATAATCCAAAAAACTAGAAGAAAGAGGAGAGAGTTTAGATCTAAGACACTCTAAAAAAAAAAAAGAAATCTCAAAAGTGGAAGAAAAAGGATGAATGAAAGAAATCCTAGAAGAAGACCGTCGTCTTCTTCTTTCTTCTCTCACCTAGATACCTAGATTGGTGTCTATGAAAACCTAGTGCCCAAGAACCTTTTCCCTATGTTTTTCACATGCCCAAAACCAAACAGCCCAAAATTTATTTTAAATATTTAGATATGGTAGAGTCTTATCTAGGTCAAATACCTAGATAAGGTAGGTCCAAAAAAAGCAACTAGTTGGGGCGCCCAACACTTGGGCGCCCCCTCCTTTCTTTATACCGTGGACCACCAAAAATAAGCACACAAAATCCTTCTCTTTTCTACAAAAAAATGAGAGAAAAATCAGGGATGTGGGTGGGACAAAGCAAGGAGGAGTTTTAGGTGCTTAAAATTCTATCTCATAGAATTTAAATCAAAACCAACTCCTAGTTTGACTTGGTCCATAATCAAATGCCATCGAAGGAATAAGGAAAGGCTATGGGCATGCGTAAAGGCCTGGGAAAAAGTTTTTCCACATTCCAAATCAAAGAGAAGGGGGGTGGGGGGCGTGAGGAGTCAATGGCGCAAGGAATAGGGAGTCCTAGTCATACTAGGACTCCTATCTTGACTTGGTCCAAGTGATCTAGGAACCAAATTAAATTAGAATATATTTAATCCAATTAGAATAGGTCTTAGTCTAACTAATAACCTAATTAAATTAGATTTAATTTCTAATCAAATTAAAGATTGGGATTAATTAAGTCCTAATTGAACTAGGACTAATTTTTTCTTGCAATTGGCTTATCCAATGAATCAATTAAACTTGATCTAATCAAGATCAAACTAATATAATTAAATTATATTTAATTAAATTTAATCTTAGTTCTTTGGTTAATCAAATTAAGTCAATTAGCAATTGAATTGCTAATCGATCCTCCTACAATACTTGCACTAGGTTAAACATCAATCGTATTGATTGTTTAACCTTAGAACGATTCTTAATCATTGATCAACCATCCACTTGGATCATGAATTCTAATGTATGTGACCCCATAGATCCCCATAAATTTTTATACCAGTCGAAGTAACCATCTAGCAATGGTCCCCGACGATCGGATAGGTCGAATGTGTAGAACAACATCCCTAAAATCCATATGGATGTAGTTTCCATATATTTCATCTCCTTGATCAAAATGCTCATAGGATATCTTAGAGTTTAACTATTAACTCTGATTAGGCTATCCATATTGTATTTCAAAATATCAAATCCATCTCATGGATTACCCTGGTCAAGATTTTGCTATATTGAAATATAGTGATACATTCTTCTCCAACTCTTGGAGTGGTCAATCCCATCTTGATCACACACGAACTTCACAAGTACTTGACTATGCCCAAAAATCTTTCGTTACTGAATTAGAAATTTTAGTCTGGTACCAAAGCATAGTGAGTTGCTTGCAAGTCATTGAGGTGATCGTAGGTCTAAGAAACACTTATACCTATATTCCATCAAAGATATTCTCGATAGTAGAATGCTCTAGAGTTGATCACGTTCAGTGATGATGTACCCCTATATCTCACTTGTATGCTATACCAGTGTCTCCACATTCCTTGTTTAAAAGGACAACCAACCTATATGGCATACAGCGACCTATGCTCGATAGACGCTGTTGTCCCTATTAACAGTCTATCATTTGATCATGAATATTTTTAAGGACTAATCAATAAATCCTCTCTTTATTGAATCTAAATAGTCCAAAAGACTTCATCACAAAAATGGAGTTCGTTAGAAGATGAATACTTATGATGAAAAATATCAAAAATATATTTTATTAATTAATAAATCAATTATAATTATAATATAGCTTAACCATTAACAAGCTGATGATTGGCTTTGGAATATATTTCTCAACAGATGAGGTGCTGTATAGCATGTTGGAGGAGAAGACACCCAAGGGTCTATGGTTGAGGTTACACCAGTTATACATGAAGAAAAACATGTGCAATAAGTTAGTATTGAAGAAGCAACTCTATAGCCTTCGGATGCAAGAGGGCGAGAATGTTGTAGAACATATTCAATGATTTGGCCAGATGAGCATGAACTTGCTCAACATTAGGATGGAGTTCGAAGAGGAGGACAAAAGTTTATTGCTATTATGTTCACTACTCGAAAGCTTTGATCCATTGGTGATGACGTTGCTGTATGGTAAGGAAACACTGGTGTACGAGAAGATCGTATCATTGCTAGGATCCAATGAGTAGCGAAAATAGATGACGATGATAGAAGTCTTCTAGGAGGGTCTCATGGTGTTAGAGAGGCTCAGGCAAGGAAAGAAGAAGAGTCAGCAAAGGAGCAGCAAGGGATCCAAGAAGTGCTTTAAGTGTAGTGAAGTAGGATACTTTAAGCGAGAATGTCCACTTTGGAAGAAGTGCAAGGAAGGAGAAAAGTTAGATTCCATCGATTCAGTTGCTGAAAGTAAAGAGTCAGATGAGCTCTTGATGGTTTCGAAGGAGCCTGTGGGGTGCAGTGTATCCAAGATGGTTTTGGAGGGATCCATAGAGTACGGAGGGTCCGAAGGAGCAGCGACTATATTCGAGATGCAGTGGTAGGCCCAACAGTATAGTATTGGATGGTTGGCCTCAAGGGACTCGATTATAGAGTCAGCTTCTATGGCATTAGGGAAACTTTGATTTTAGGTGGAGCACCGGACAGAGGTGGCTTCACAAGTGGAGAGAGTTTGGATACGGGTTTAGAGTAGAAGAGTGCAGTAGGACCAATATCCTAGCACCAACCCTGGAGATGCAAGTTTTAGGTGGAGCAGCATGTGCAGGAGGACTTGCAATGTTTTGAGGAGATCGTGTCAGGATATGTAGTGGACGTCGGCATAGGATTGCTGCAGATTCTCCAAAAAAGTCTAGGATAAATGATGTAGCTGCCAAGTAGAAGGATGCCTACAATCTATAGGATGGTGCATAGATGCAAGCTAAGGTCTTTAGCGATAGAGGCAGTCATCCTAAAGGCCTCAAAGGGAGCTCAGTAGTTGAAGAAAGATGGTAGTGGTAATGTGTATAAAAAGAGCTATTAGGACATGCAACAATAGCGGGATCGTGCAGAAAATTTTTGCTAGGTGTGCTAAGGCTTAGGCGCACCAAGGTAGAGATTATAGGATCTGGTGTGGTGCTTCCAAGCCTTAGGGGGCCATAGGAGGAGCCAGGATGTTGGCTCCGAGAGTCTAAGATGGGTGTGAGTTCTAGGGCTAGGATAGGAGTTATCCTAGGTGAAGATGGTGTGTAGCCCTACACGAGACTCAAGATTTAGGTGTGAGGATCTTGAGGAAGCTTGGTAGGTGCTCCGAAGATTGGGGACACAAGATGGAGCAAAGGATTAAAGCCAAGAAAAAGAATCAATCAAGATAAGGAGTTGACATACAGACAAGCTGGCTCGGATATGCAGTCGAGCCGACTATCTCAAGTAGATAGAAAATAAGATTCGGACGAGATACAGTCATGCCAGCTTGGCTTTTAAGAGAGCTAGCTTGATGGTGGTGTACAGAATATACAGGATTTTTTGTTTGGTGTCTTAAGATCTAGACCAATAAGGTCTTAAGGGGGCTAACTCATGTATGGATTGAGTTTAGATCCAGGGGATGAGAGCATGTGGGACATCGATGTACATAGACTCGATGAGTGCTTTCATGTATTGCATTAGCCTAAGAGAGTTTTTCAGTTGGGGTTGGATTTATTAGGATTTATGTGGTATAATAGAAATCCTAGGACATATAAACTCAGGCATTGTAACTTTTACAATGAGAGGAATCAATATATAGCTTTTCTTCCTAACTCTCTTCTCTCTTTTCTCTCTGGTTCCAATGTCAAGCCCTAGGTGTTGCCATCATCTACTTCATTCTTCTTTCAGGTTTCTAGATTAACACCCAGGTTGGCACAACAGATCAGATCTACAACTGTAGTTTTGAGCAGCCGTAGGCACAACACTTGGTATTAGAGCTAAGTGATGCCATAGTGATTGCAACAATAGCTCTCTTTTGTAGGACATTAGGAAAGGGCCATAAACCTACTTACCCTGGTACATTTAGATGTGTGTGGCCCATTTGATATATCGATTAGAAGCAATTATATCTACTTCATTATCTTTACCAATGATCTATCACGGTATGGATATGTGTACCTAATGTATCACAAGTCTAAAGCCTTTGAAAAGTTTAAAAAATTTAGGCTCGAAGTAGAAAAGCAAATCGAAAAGTTCATTAAGGTTCTTCGATTAGATCGAGGAGGTAAATACTTAGTCAAAAATTTCTAGACTATCTTAAGGATAATGACATAGTCTCACAATGGACTCCACCTGGAATGCTTCAACTCAATAGGGTTTTATAATGGAGAAATCAGACTCTATTAAATATGGTTTGATCTATGATGAGCTTCACAGACCTCCCTGAGTTTCTTTGGGATCATAGTCTAATGATAGCAATATACTACTAAATAGGGTTTCCTCAAAAATTATTTCTACCACAACGTATGAGATATGGCATGGTAAGAAATCTATCTGAGTCACCTCAGAATTTGGGGTTATTTGGCTCATGTCAAGAGACAGTAGATGGATAAATTAGAGTTTAGGTCCTTTAGAACTTGATTCATAGGATATCCTAAAGAGTTATTAGGATATTATTTATACCATCTAGAAGACCATAATGTGATTATGAGTTGACATACCATTTTTATTAAAAAATAGTTTATTCAAGATAGTGACATTGGAAGATAGATTAGGCTTGAAGAGAAAGTCTCTAAAGAGCAATGAGATAAGAAACCCATGGAACCTAATCAATTAGAGCTAGTCCATACACTACCTCCTCTATCTCGAAAATTAACTAGGATTTCCTGTCCTCGTGAAAGGTATTTAGATACTATTTTAGAGGATATTGAGAAAATATTTCTCATGAAAAATGGGGTTCATGATGATGATCCCAAAACATATGATGAGGCGATATCAGATATCGACTCCAAAAAATGGTTAGAGGCAATAAGATCAAAAATTGACTCGATGTGCTCGAACCGAGTCTGGACCTTGGTAGATCCACCTAAAGGTATTGTACCTATTGAATATAAATGGATCTTCAAGAGAAAGATAGGTACAGATGGAAATGTAGAGACATTTAAAGCAAGGCTCGTAGCAAAAGGGTATAGTCAGCGCGAAGGCATTGACTATCGAAAATCTTTTTGCCAGTAGCCTTGCTAAAATCTATTCGCACACTACTTGCTATTGTAGTCTATTTTGATTATGAAATATGGTAGATGGATGCGAAAATAATATTCTTAAATGGATATCTTAAGAAAGATATCTATATGGATCAGTCATTCGATTTCATGTCTAGTGATGGAGATCATAAGATCTGCAAGTTGTAAAGGTCCATATATGGACTAAAGCAAGCATCTCAGAGCTGGAATACTCATTTTAATGATGTAATCAAATTATTTGGTTTCATTAAAAATGAGGAGTTGTGTGTATTCAAAAAAGTCAGTGGGAGCGCTGTTGTCTTCCTTATTCTATACATGGATAACATCCTCCTAATTGGGAATGATGTTCTCATATTGACCACAGCCAAAATATGGTTATCAAAGAAGTTCTCTATGAAAGATCTAGGAGAAGTATCATTTATATTGAGAATTAAGATCTATAGAGATGGACCAAATAGGATGCTAGGTCTCTCAAAGAAGATATACATAGAAGAGGTGCTGAAAAGGTTCAGCATGAGAAACTCCAAAAGCGGACTAGTACCCTTCAGACATGGCATTCATCTCTTCAAGAAGATGTAACCCAGCACACCTGAGGAGATTGAATGCATGAGCAAGATTTCTTATGCTTAAGCAATAGAGAGCCTCATGTATGCCATGCTATGTACACGTTCTAATATTGCCCATGCTATGAGTGTCACGAGCAGGTATCAGTCGAATCCAGGCAAAGAGTATTGAACTTTTGTGAAATATATCCTTAAGTACCTAAGAAGCACTAAGGATATATTTTTGATCTTTGAAAATGGAGAACTCCAGGTCTAGGGGTATACCGACTTGGATTTTATGTCTGACATAGATGATCGAAAGTCGACATCTGAAAGTCTTTTTGTATACAATGGTGGTACAGTTAGTTAGAAAAGCTCCAAGCAAACCATAATTGTAGATTCCACCATAGAAGCTGAGTATATCACTGCATCAAAAGCTACGAAGAAGGTATTCTGGTATAAGAAGTTTGCTGCAAAGCTTGGAGTGATGCCATCAGATGCCATCCCTCTGTACTATGATAATAATGGCACCATAGCCCAAGCTAAGGAGCTGAGGTCTCATCAGAAATCCAAGCACATCGAGTGGCAATTCCACCTTATCCACGATTATCTTGAGAAGAAATACATCGAGGTCAAGAGAGTTGGTACCACAGATAATGCGACAGATCCACTGACGAAGCCTTTAGGACAATAGAAGATTGAAGCATACCTTGAAAAGATGGAACTTAGATTTGTAGATAATTGGCTTTAGGTCAAGTGGGAGTTTGTTAGATATGTGCCCTAGAAGCTAGACTGACTGACACTTGTAATATACTTCTAAGAATAATTTTATAATTTTAATTTAAAATTAATAAAAGATTATTTTATTCTATCACATTGTGTACAGAGTGTCTGTGATACATTCTTTAAGTTAATGGTAATGATAATTCATATTTTTAAGAGTTAAAAATTTAAGACATGAATTTTCATGATTAACTCATAAACTGCTCCCGACTGTAGGATTTGTTGGAACAATCGATACTGATTTGATACCAATTATTATGCCTACGGATGTTCGAAACCACAGTCGTAGATCCGATCTCTTATGCGAACTTGAGTGTTAATCCAAAAATATAAAGAAGAAAAAAAGTTGATGATGGCACCTAGGGCTTGGCATTGGAACCAGAGAGAAAAGAGAGAAGAGAGTTAGGAAGAAAAGCTATATATTGATTCTACTCTATTATAAAGATTATAATCTTGGATTTATATATTTTAGGATTTCTGCTATACTATATGATTCCTAATAAATTCAAACTCTAGCTGAAAAACTCTCTTAGGCTAATCCAATACATGAAAGCACTCATCAAGGTCATGTATACCCATGTCTTCCATGCTCTCATCCTTTGGATCTAAACCTAACCCATACATGAGTTAACCACCTTAAGACCTTATTGGACTAGGTGTTAAGACTCCAAATAAAAAACTCCATCCAGTTCTGTTCATCACCATTGAGCTGGCTCTATCAGTAGCTGAGCTGGCTCAACTGCATATCGTTCGAACCCTATCTTCCATCTACCTGAGATAGCCGGCTCGACTTCACCTCGAGTTGTCTCGATCTCAATCTGAGTCAGTTTGATTGCATATTGGAGCCAGCCCACCTTGTATCAGCCTCTTGCCTTAGCTGATTCTTCTCCTAGCTTTGATCCTTTGCTCCACCTTGTATTTTAGATTTCTGGAGCACCTACCAAGTCCTCTCAAGTACCTCACACACGAACCTCAAGCCCATATAGGACTACATGCCATCTTCACCCTAGGACAACTCTTGTCCTAGCCCTAGGACTCACACCTATCCTAGTTTTCCAGAGTCAACACCCTGGCTCCTTCCGTGGCCCCTCCAAAGCTTGGGAGCACCACACCAAATTCTATAATGTCCACCTTGGTGCGCCCAAGCCTTGGCACACCTAGTAATGTTCTCCTACATGATCCTACTGTCATTGCATGTCCTGACAGCTACTTGTGCACACTTTGCCACCACCATCTTTCTTCAGTTGTTGAGCTTTCTTTGAGGCATTTGGGATGATTGCCACCACTACTGAAAATCTTGCCTTGCTCCTATGCACCATCCTAAAAATTATAGACACCTTTCTGCTTGATAGCCACATCATTTATTCTAGACTTTCATGGAGAATTTGCATCAATCCTATGCCAGTGCCCGCTGCATATCTTGACATGATCTCCTCAAAACTTTACCTATCCTTCCACATATGCTACTCCACCTGAAATTATGTATCTTTGATGTTGGTGCTAGGATATTGATCCTCCTGCACTCCTCCACTTTGAACTCATGTTAGAACTCTCTCCATTGGTGAAGCCACCTCTGCCCAGTGCTCTACCTAAAATTAAAGTTCTCTTGATGTCGTAGAAGCCAACTTTATAATCGAGTCTCCCAAGACCAACCATCTAATGCTGCACTATTAGGCTTGCCACTACACCTCGAATACAATCGTTGCTCTTTCGGACCCTCCGCACTCCATGGACCCCTCCGAAACTGTCTCGGATACATTACACCCTACAGGCTCCTTCAAAACTACTAAGAGCTCATCCGACTTTTCACTTTCAGCAACTAAAATAATGGAATCTAACTTTTTTCCTCTCTTACACTTCTTTCAAAGCAGACATTCTCGCTTAAAGTGTCATACTTTACCATACTTGAAGCACTTCTTGGACCTCTTGCTGCCCCTCTGATCACCCTTCTTCTTCCCTTTTCTTAGCCTCTCTGAAATCACGAGACCCTCTTGGAAGACCTCCCTCTTCGTGATCCATTCTTGCTGCTCATTGGACTTTAGCACCGATATGATCTTCTCGTACATCAGTGTCTCCTTACCATACAGTACCGTAGTTACCAATGGATCGAAGCTCCTGGATAGTGAACATAGCAGTAATAAACTCTTGTCCTCCTTTTCAAGCTCCATCCCAATGTTGAGCAAGCCCATGCTCATCTAGTCAAAATACTGAATATGTTCGGTAACATCCTCGTCCTCCTACATCCGATGGCTATACAGTTGCTTTTTCAGCACCAACTTGTTCCATAGGTTCTTTCCTATATATAGCTGATGTAACCTCGACCATAAACCCTTAGGTGTCTTCTTCTCCAATATGCCATATAGCATCTCATCTATCAAACAAGCCCTAATCATGGCACATGCCTTTTTCTCTAAGGACTTCCTCTCTTTGTCTATCATCTCCTCCACCCTATCCTCCAAGGCCAAATTTAGCCTCATCTGAATCAACAGATCCTCCATCCTAACCTTCTATTTTGTGAAACTATCATTTTCATCAAACTTTTCAAATCCTACCTTCAACCAGCTGTTCTTCAAGATCAAAGCCAACCAAAAATAGCCAACAGGTAGATCTAAAAAATTACCTTAGCTAGGGATAGTGGACTGCAGCCCTCAGATCACTTTCTTCCTCACGAAGCCTAGAGAAAACCTTAAATCTAAACTTCACTGCTGATATCTGCTGAAACTTGATCTTCTTCTTTCTTCATGCTCTATCAGGCTTTGATACTAAGTGTTGTAATGATTGGTACTGATTTGATACCAATTGTTATGCCTACGGCTACTTGAAACCACAGTCGTAGATCTGATCTCTTGCACGAACCTAGGTGTTAATCCAAAAATATGAAGAAGAGCAAAAGTTAATGATGGCACCAAGGGCTTGGCATTGGAGCCAGAGAGAAAAGAGAGAAGAGAATTAGGAAGCAAAGCTAAATATTGATTCCACTCTATTGTAAAGATTATAATACCAGAGTTTATATACCTTAGGATTTCTACTGTACCACATGAATCCTAATAAATCCAAACACCAACTAAAAAACTCTCCTAGGCTAACCCAATACATAAAAGCACTCACTGAGTCCATGTACACTCATGTCTCCCATGCTCTCATCTTCTGTATCTAAACCCGACCCATACATGAGTTTACCACTTTAAGACCTTATTGGACCAAGCCTTAAGACCCTAAACAAAAAATTTCGTGCAGTTCAATTCACCACTATCGAGCTAGCTCTATCAAAAGTCAAGTTGGCTTGATTGTATATCATCCAAACTCTATCTTCTATCTATCTAAGATAGCCAACTCGACTGCACCTCGAATCGGCTTGATCTCAGCTCGACTGCATATCTGAGCCAGTCCGCATATGTACCAGTCTCTTATCTTGGTTGATTCTTCTTTTGGCTTTGGTTCTTTGCTCCACCTTATGTCCTAGGTCTCCATCACACACGAACCTCGAGCCCGTGTAGGATTACACACCATCTTCATCCTAGGATAACTCCTATCCTAGGATCATCATGAGGATGGTGATCGATCCAAAAGATTGGTATACGATTGCTTTCTTAGGATAGATAAGTCTTGAGTCTATAATGTGGAGACATCAGAATGAGAGTATAGATACTTATTAGAGAATGAGAGCACTGAACATGACCACCTCGAGCAGTCATAAGGGAGTCTACCTTCTCATCGATGACTGGCTCGATGCTGAAGTGGTGTGACTAATTTTTTGACTTGAGGTACATTGATAGTTTATCTTGAGGGTGTTATAGTTTGACTACATCATAACTCAGTCTCCTAGTAATTCAAAATCCTGAGATGTATGTTGGCTATGGCATGTTTATTGTAGGAATTGAATCATACCAATAGGAGATCTATCTATCTCGGTAGATGAGGAGTAGTCCTATGATGATCATGAGATCGAGTCCTTAAGCCCATGGTCATGGCAGAGTGAAATAATAGAAAAGAGTTTTCTATTAGGATTTGACATCAGACTCGAATCGAATGATCTATTCATATGACAGGGTGTTGGGTTTGACGAGTTTATCTTAATCCTAATCCTATCGGGGCTCAAGATAGGAGAATCCAATCACGTAGGTAGCTGCACTGAGAGGTTTGCATTCAGTTCTGATGGGTTGCCATCATATACTACTAGGTATCACTGATGGATTTTTGGAGTAATTAGAATGATATTGATGATCGATCATTCTAATTATATGAATCGAAAAAATTTTGGTCCATTGAAAAATATTTTGATGATGTCAATGATAGAGATCATGACATATCCCATTATCATATGGAACTAAACTGATCGCTATCGTAGGTAGTCAAAAATAAAATCTAACTTACTACTATATAGATAGAGTGAGTCAAAATCGTATCCTT
Source organism: Cocos nucifera (assembly GCA_006176705.1). Lineage (NCBI taxonomy): Eukaryota > Viridiplantae > Streptophyta > Magnoliopsida > Arecales > Arecaceae > Cocos > Cocos nucifera. Next base: position 131,285 of record QRFJ01004165.1, on the reverse strand, counting down.
AGGAATCATGTTAATTATATTTAAATTATAAATTAAAAATAATTAAAATTAATTAATAGTTAATTAATTAAAAGATTACTTAGATTAATTAAGTAAATTAAATAGCAGATTAATTAAAAAAGAAGTTGCAAGTATGGAGATGGATTCTTAGGATCTTAATTGATTTCTTATTTGACAGCTAGTATTCTTTTTAATATACTATAATTCATATCTAATCAATAAAGATATAATCTATCTTAGAGAACATGGCCTGTACTTTTAGTTCATAGTCCATCCCTTAAAATTATAGGCTAGTCCGAATTGACTTATATATAATAAGAAGAATTAACCTAATTATAATTTACCTTAAGAGTACGAACTATATCCATAGATCACAGCTCATCCCAAGAGTCATAAATTATTCTAGATTAATTGCAAGAAAATAAAGACACAAAGATATTATAAATAAAAATAATCTTTATTAAAAATTAAAAAAAAATATAAAAGATGAAAAATAGAAAACATCATCAAAATAATGTCATAATGATCTTCTGAGAAAGAGATGATCAACCGATCATCGGGAAGCTTTTCATTGATGTCTTCATCCTTGGAATCTTGTAGAAGATCTTTGACAGCGGCTGGTTGCATAAATCAGGAGTAGTAAAGAAAATTTGGTGGAGAATTAAAAGAATTTGGTGGTCTATTGAAGAAAGAAAGAAGGAAGAAAAGAAGAAAAAAAAAAGCCTGGAGAGAGAGAAAGAAGAGAGGCTGGCTATTTTTGGGCTAAAGGAAAGGCTTTGGAGGGATTTGGAGGGCTTTAGAGGAACTTAGAAGGGCTTACGGCTCGTTGGTTCTCTCAGGAGAACTTTAGAATGGTTTTTATAGAGAGAAAAAGGGATGAAATTAAGTTAGAATTGGAGAAAAATCAAAGAAAATAAGTCTAGATTAAATTTTGCTATCTGGAATAATTTTTTGCTATCAGATCGGTTTCAAATGGCTTAGATCGCATCAAAATCCATGGTTTACAGCTTCAATAGGACCCTAATTTGTTTATAGCCATCGGATCGATTGATTAGATAAATTTGGACCATTGGATCATGTTGAAATTCTCCAGCATCAACTCAAAATTCAATTCTAGCCGTCGGATCTTCATTGGCTCGATTTTTGGTCGTCGGATCGTGCACCAGGCTGAGCACTATTCAAATTAAACTAGGAATCACCATGATCATTGGATCCTGATCGGGATGAATGTAGACCACTCAATGGCGCAATTCCTATTCCTATAGATCATGTAGACCAATCGCATCGAAGATCTCTACCAATCACGTTGCATTCCGCTTGAGAAAATTATCTTTCTGCCCTTATGAGCTGCAATGGATTTTTAGTGAACCCCTTAAGGGTCTAGGTCCACCACATGGTGGCCTCTGATTTGGCACGCCAGCTAAGTGGGCAGTCCATGCTTGATCTGTAGACCAGCCAGTCGATCAATCATGCACCGATCGGTTTAATAAACTAGTTTGGGCTAGGATTTTGGGCCGATTTTTTATTTTTTTTTATTATTTTTTTCTTAAAACCTTCATTCTAGATCTAATTTAGGTCTATTTTGCTTCAAATTTTTTTGTTGTGACCCATAAATTGAGCTCCTTCCATCCATAATCTTCTTTTATAAAATAAAAATATCAATTCTTAAAAATAAAGATAACTTATTTAATAATTTAATACTTCTATATATTTAATGTATTTATCATACCCCCAACTTAAACTTTGCTCATCCTCGCATAAAGTAGATAAATTAGCAATATATACTAACTTAGTCTTGAATTAAAAGTCAAGTTTAGACATTCCTAAAGGTAGCTGATACTTGGCCAGACCATTGAAGAGGTTCGTCATCGGATTACTAATTTGACCAAATTAGTGGTTGAGTATTAACCATTGAAATTTTTAGAAATCTTCTTTCACCAACTTCTTACTTTACTTTCTAAATCCTCTAACTTGATTTAAGAAGGATTTATTATCTTTTTATAATTTAGTCCCCTTATTATCCACTATATATTTTTCTTCTTCTTTCGGATTCTTGCATCCCCATCTTTTGACGTGAACCACAATACTTAGGCGAAAGAGTCTGGTTACTTAGTGAGATAATATTAAATATCTTTTTAATTTATATTACCCTTCTTTTTATACAAATCATAATGCTTACTTAGATGATGAAGCCTGGTTGCTTAGTGGAAGACCAATATGTATATATATATTAATAATAAGTAGATTTTAAGAAAGGCTTTTGCATATCTTGATCTTTCCATCCAACTCTAACAAAGTAGATTTTTTATTAAGCTCAGTAAGAAGAGGATTCTAGAATCACTCTTAAAATTTGGTCTGATCTAAATCCTACCATTCATTAAATTTTTTTAATAATTTACTCAGTATCTCTAAAATTATCTAGACCATTAATCATTCATTGATTAGGATGTCTAATTAACTCTTAATCAAAATAAAGTTTAGGTATATAAAGCTAATTATTTCAAATCATACTTGAGGATTCATAAATTTTTAAGTTAGTTATTCTCCCTCCCAACTTAATTTTCATTGTCCTTAATGAATGAGAAGAAAAATAAAAATATTTATTAAGAAGGGGTACCATCTAGTTTGTTGTTTGCAGGTCTTTCATCAGGTTCATACACAATGTTGTTTTGATGATGTAATCCTCCCAACTTAGGCCAATCATCTTTATTAATTTTTTAAAAAAAGAAAAATAAAAAAAATTAGAAATCTAGAAAATAAGATGATGGGTTGCCTCCCAACAAGTGCTAAGTTTAAGTTCTTCAGTCAGACCAAGCCAAAAATTTATGGTAGTTCATAGATTTGTTCAACTAGATCCACAGACTCGATTTGCTCTCCATCCTTTATACCATCCACATAAGGTTTGATCCGTTGGCCGTTAGCTTTAAAATTATTATCCATTTTGGATCTCTGGGTTCTATGGTGCCATGGGAAAAATCTTGGATCATAATGAATGGTCCGTCCCAACTTGAGCAAAGTTTACCAGGGAATAGTCTTAACCTAGAATTAAAGAGCCATACTTTTTAGTTAGGATCGAATGTTTTCCTTGAGATGATCTTATCATGGTAAGCTTTGGTTCGAGCCTTATAGATTTTAGCACTTTTGTATGCCTCGTTATGTAACTCTTCTCATTCGTTTAATTATAGTCTCCTTTTTCATCCTACGCTTTTCATATCAAAGTTAAATTTTCTTATTGCCTAATATGCGTGGTACTCTAATTCTATTGGTAGATGACAAGGTTTTCCTAAAACAAGCTGATAAGGAGACATTTCTATAGGGATTTTGTAAGCAGTGTGGTAGGCCCATAATGCATCATCTAATCTCTCAGACCAATCTTTACGATCAGGTCTAACCATTTTCCTTGAGATCTTCTTTATTTTCCTATTGGAAACTTTAACTTATCCACTAGTTTGGGGGTGATATGGGGTGGCTATTCTATGTGTTATTCCATATTTTTTCATCAAAGCTTCAAAGTGCCTGTTCGTGAAGTGCATACCCCCATCACTAATTATGATCTTAGGGCAACCGAACCGACTTATAATATTTCTTTGGATAAACTTGATTACCACTTTATGATCATTAGTTCATGTTGCTATGGCTTTAATCCACTTAGAAACATAATCTACTACCACCAGAATATACTCATAACCATAAGAAGAAGGGAATGGGCTCATAAAATCAATTTTACAAACATCAAAGATTTCAACTACTAAAATTAGGGATAGGGGCATCATATTTTTTTTTGAAATATTTTTTATTTGTTGACATCTTAAACAACTATGGAAGAAATCATAGGCATCCTTAAATAATGTGGGCCAGTCAAATCTACTTTGTAGTACTTTTGCTATCATTTTTCTTCGACTAAAATGTCCCACACAAGCTAATGAATGACAAAAAGTTAAGATACTTTAAAATTCACTCTCAGGGACACATCATCGGATAATTTGGTCTGGCAAATTTTGAACAACTCAGGTTCTTCCCAAAAATAGTGTTTTACATGGAAAAAAAAAATATTTTTCTCTTATGGGGTCTAGTGGGATGGGACTTGTCCAATCGCCAAGTAATTAACAATATGTGCAAACCAAGAAAGATTATTAGAAGATATTGAAAATAGTTGTTGATCAGGGAACCTATCTCCAATGCTTTCATTATTGCATTTTACCAAGATTCTCGAGATATGGTTTGCTACCATATTTCGGGAACCTTTCTTATCTAAAATTTCTAGATCAAATTCTTGCAATAAAAGGACCCATCTAATTAGCCTAGGCTTTGTATCTTTCTTTGATAGCAGATATTTTCATGCAGCATGGTCAGAGTAAACTAAGACCTTGGAGTCCAGAAGGTATGATCTAAATTTTTCTAGGGCAAACACAACTGCTAGCAATTCTTTCTTAGTTGTAGTGTAGTTCAATTGAGCATCAAAGAGAGTTTTGCTAGCATAGTAAATTACATGAGGTTTCTTATTGAATTTTTGTCCTAATACTACCCCTATCGTGTAATTAAAAGCATCACACATAATTTTGAATGGAAGGAACCAATTTGGTGGTTTGATAATTGGTGCAATAGTCAATGCTGTTTTAAGTTTATTATAGGTGGCTAAACAATCTTCATTAAAATCAAAGGAATTATCTTTAGCCAAAAGATTACATAAAGGTCAGAAAATTTTGCTAAAGTCCTTAATAAAATGCCTATAAAATTCTTCATGTCCTAAGAAAGATTATACTTGTTTAACCGATGTTGGGAGTGGTAGTTTTAATATTATCTCAACTTTAACTTTGTCTACTTCGATCCCCTGCTCGGATACAATGTGTTCAAGTACGACTCCCTTATGAACCATAAAATGGCTCTTTTCTCAACTTAATACTAGATACATCTCCACACATCTTTTCAGTACTTTAGTTAAATTTTGGAGATAGACATTAAACATAGAGCTAAAAAGAAAAAAGTCATCCATAAAAACTTCTAAAAACTTATCGACCATATCAGAAAAAATTGCCATGATGCACCGCTGAAGAGTGGTTGGTGCATTGCAAAGTCTAAAAGGCATTCTACAGAAGGCAAAAGTACAAAAGGATAGGTAAAGATAGTTTTCTCTTGATCCTCGGAAAATACAGGTACTTGATTGTATCCTGGATATCCATTCAGAAAGCAGAAGTAACTTTGACTCACTAACCATTTAACAATTTGATCAATGAAAGATAATGAAAAGTGGTCTTTTCTAGTCACGACATTGAGTTGCCTATAGTCCACATACTCATCAGCCCGTTGCTATGCAAGTAGGTAATAATTCATCTTTTTCATTTTCTATCACAGTGATACCTGACTTCTTGGGCACCATTTGGATCGCGCTAACCCACTTACTATCAAAAATTGGAAAGATAATGCCTGCATGTAGCCATTTTATTACTTCTTGCTTTACTACCTACCTCATGTTTAGATTTAATCGATGTTGCATGTCTCTATGAGGTTTGGCCTCTACCTCATAATGTATATGATGCATTCACACAGAAGGATCAACACCTTTTAGATCAGCAATTGTCCACCCTATGGCCTCTTTGTGCTTTTTAAGCACACCTACAAGTTGGTCTTCTTGATCAGTGGTTAAGTCAGAGGATATGATTACCGATAGGGTTTCATTCGGTCTGAGGAATAAATACTTCAATGTGTTAGGAAGAAGTTTTAACTCTAGAATTGGTGGTGGTTCTAGGGATGGTACTAGAGGTCTCGATTGAGTTTGTAATTATTCATACTTAATAGTCCAGGAAGGAGTGGTGCTAAAATTGGGTGGCTCTAAAAGTGCATTAACCTCTCTAGTGTACCCATCAATGTCAAAATCCTCTGCTCCAAAATGTGCTAAGCATGCCTGTAAAGGGTCTAAGTCGAGCAAGATTTGGGTTTTAGCTTCTAAAACTTTCTCTAATAAATTAATTTCATTATGGTAAAAAGTAGATGGTCCCTATGTAGCATTAAAAATATTCAATCTCAGGTTTTTGTTCTCGAAAGAAACATTTATAACCCCGATCGTATAGTTTATGCAAGCATTGGCAATCGCGAGGAAAGATCTACCTAGGATTATAGATACTTGGCTGGGGTTGCTACCAGATTCTATGTCTAGCACTAGAAAGTCTACAGGAATGTAAAATTCATCTACCTTGACTAGCACATCTTCCAACATTTCACAGGCTACCTTAATTGATCTATCAGCTAATTGTAGGATTATCATTACGGATTTCAATTCTCCGAATCCAAAAAGATCATAGACAAAACATGAAAGAAGATTAACACTCGCATCCAAATCTAACAATGCTTTCTTAATGGTCAAGTTTCCTATGACACAAGATATTATTGGGGTACTGGGATCCTTAAGTTTGGGTGGAGTTATTTGTTGAAAGATAGAGCTTGCTTGTTTAGTTAAGTGAACTTTCTTAGGTATGTGTGCTTTAGTTCTTCATTTTTGAGTGCACAAATCTTTGAAGAATTTGGCATATGTTTGAACTTGTTTAATAGCATCAAGAAGGGGTAAATTAATTTGTATTTGTTTAAATAATTTAAGCATTTCATTCATTTTAATGCCTTTCTTGTCTAAAGGTAGAGAGGATTCAAAAGCATTGGGGTATGGAGACTTAGGTACAGATGCTGGGTCAATCGGTTCTTCCCTCTCTATGATTTTATTCTTTTCTAGTTTAGCTGATTTTGATGGTTCTGGTTCTTGAGTTGTTTCTGATTGATATATGATTTTTTTGCTTCTAAGGATCATAACAGACTTGGCATGTTTGGAAAAAATCTCTGGACCAGTGGAGCTCTCAGCCATGTATTGCCTTTTGGATTATTAATGGACTAACTTGAAAGTTTTTCTTCCTCCCTTCTATTAAAAGCAGTGGCTAATTGACCTATTTGGATCTTTAGCTTGGCTATTGATTGAGTGTGGGAGTCAATGATTTGGTTGTTCATCTTGAGCTCCTTTAATTCTTGTAATATTTTTTCCTCAAAGAAAATATTTGAAGAAGACTATGAATTTTGAGCAACTTATGGGTACAGAGCTGGTTTATAAGCTACCTCAGTGTAATTAGGTCAAGGTATTGGTGGCCTAGTAGCAGTTTGTTGAGCTCAAGAAAAATTCGAATAGTTTCTCCAACCAAAATTGTAGGTGTTGGAGTAAGAGTTGTTTGTTGGCCTAAAATTATTCTGAGTTTGTGCTTGATTTACTTGTTCGTGTATAAACTTAGGAAATTGGGATGTGGCAGGACAATCACAAATAGTGTGCGTAGGACTTAAACATATTGCACACACATCTACCATGGGTGTGGGTAGAGTACTAGTGGGCATTGCTTGCAGTAGTCGGTCCATCTTTTGAGATAATTCATTTACTTGGCTATAGATGTCCATCGAACTATCTATTTCATAAATTTCATCCTATTTAGGTCTAGACATGGGAAGGTCTCTCCTAGCAGTAGACATACAGTGTAATAAATTTTCGCTCAGGATTTTAAATAGCTGCAAGGCTTTTTGCTCGTTTTCAGTATGAAGGTTCCACTACAGGATGCATCAACTATCTGCTGGTGCTTCTCTATCAAGCCATCATAGAAGCACTGGACTACTTGCCACTTCGGTACGGCATGGTGGGGGTATTTTTTAATCAGTTCTTTTAATCTTTCCCAAGTATCATGAAACATCTCTCTCTCTCTAATTAGGAAAAACTAGTTATGGCCTTTCTTATTTGATTAGTTTTTTCTATTGGAAAGTATTTTTTGAGGAATTTCTTTTGAAGTTAGTCCTAGGTTGAAATAGTTATAGTATCTAAGAAGTTTAGCCAATATTTGGCTTTGTCCTTCGATGAGAAGGAAAATAATTTCAAACTAAGGGTATCATGAGAGAAATTTTAGATTTTAACTATTAAGCATATTTCTAAAAATTCATCAAGATATTTGTATGACTCCTCATTAACAAGTCCATAAAAAGATGGGAACTTTGAATAATACTAGACTTGATTTCATACTGTGTAGCTTCTATTGGAGGAGCCTGAATGTAGGAAGAGTAGGTGTATATGGAAGGAGTAAAGTACCCTTCAATTATTTAAGTGAGTCGTTCTCCTGATTTTGGTCCATGTTTTTGGGTCTGTTGGCTCTAAAAGTTCACTTGATTTCAGGATCTAGGGGTTGAATTTTGGGTTGTAGTGAGTGACGTCTGACCATAAACCTTATAATTATACCTTAAAGTAAACACAAAAAAATATTATTATTATTTTTTTAAAAAAATTAATTTTTTTAATAAAATGAAAAGAGATAAAAGAAATTCTAAAGATGAGAGGCTAAAGAATCCTGAGACTAAGAATTAGATGCGAAGAGTTTAATTAGGTTTGATGTTTGTGAGTTAGCAATCAAGTTATACAATCAATCCTGACCAAGGGTTATCCTAAATCTAGACAGCTTCTAATTGCTAAGATCATCTTCAAACCCTCCAAGTAAAGAATTAGCTACTCAACTAGTCAGATAAGTGTAAGATCGGTAGGAGTCCTTCCGTTGCTTGCCTTAGATACCAGTTATGCTTGGCCAGATAAGCTAACGAAATCAATTATAAATCACCTTCCTTCAGACCTAGTCGTCTCTGAACCACTTGCCTTAGACACCAGTTGAATTGACTAACCCAAACCTGGCCAAACTTTTAGGGTTCCTTGTCTTAATGAGCTCAAGTATCCTTAGGGGCCAATGTCTAATTGATTTTAAAAATTAAAGACTTGGATTATGCAAATGTAAGAAAGTAATTTATGAACTAAGAAAGGATGATCAAATCTCTATCTTATCTTGCTTAATTGGGTTTAGTGTCCATAAAGTATCTTATGGATATGCAATTCCAACAAAACAAGTTGTTCAATCAAAAGTAGAAAGTTTTTACTTGTTATATTTTGTGGTTAGATCTTTAATCTCCTAAACAGCTTACGTGGTGTTAGTGTAAGTTATTATTATTCTTTTATTTTTTAAAATTTTTTATTATTTATAATTTTTTAAATTTTTAATTTTTTTATTTTTTATTAATTTTTATTAATTTTTATTTTTATTTAATATTTTATTATTTTATTATTATTTTAATTCTTTTATTATTTTAATTTTTTAATTTTTAATTTTTATTATTTCTTATTTTTAAATTATTTTAATCAACTAAATCATGATTTTCGATAATAGTGCAAAAATTTGATCGCTGTCGTAGGCGGTCAAAAATAAAATCTAACTCACTACTATATAGATAGAATGAGTCGAAATCATATCCTCGGAGATCATATTAATTATATTTAAATTATAAAATTATTAATAGTTGATTAATTAAAAGGCTACTTAAATTAATTAAGAAAGTAAATTAAATAGCAAATTAATTAAAAAAATTGCAAGTATGGAGATGGATTCTTAGGATCTTAATTAATTTCTTATCTAATAGCTGATATTTTTTTAATATACCTTAATTGATATCTAATCAATAAAGATATAACCCATCTTAAAGAGTACGACCTGTACCCTTAGATCATAGATTATCCCTTAAAGTTATATGCTAGTTTGAATTAACTTAGATATAATAAGAAGAATTAATCTAATTATAATTTATCTCAAGAGTATGAACTGTACCGGTAGATCATGGCTCACCCTAAGAGTCATAAATTATTTTAGATCCATTGCAAGAAAATAAAGACACAAAGATGTTATAAATAAAAATAGTTTTTATTATAAATTAAAAAATATAAAAGATGGAAAATAGAAAATATCGTCAAAATAAGATCACGATGATCTTCTAAGAAAAAGATGATTAGCCAGCCATCGGGAAGCTTTTTATTGATGTCTTCATCCTAGGAACCTTGTAGAAGATCTTTGATAGTGGCTGGTTGCAAAAATCAAGAGTAGGAGAGAAAATTTGGTAGAGAATTAAGAGAATTTGGTGGTCTGTTGAAGTAAGAAAGAAGGAAGAAAAGAAGAAAGGAAGAAAGCTTGAAGAGAGAGAAAGAAGAGAGGCTGGCTATTTTTAGGCTGAAGGAAAGGTTTGGAAAGGCTTTGGAGGGGTTTGAAGGGCTTAGGGCTCGTTGGTTCTCTCAAGAGAACTTTAGGATGGTTTTTATAGAGAGAAAAAGGGAAGAAATTGAGTTAGAATTAGAGAAAAATCAAAGAAAATAAATCTAGTTTGAATTCTGCTATTTGGAAAAATTTTCTGCCATCAGATTGGGTTCAAATGGCTCAGATCGCATCAAAATCAATGGTTTACAGCTTCAATAGGACCCTAATTTGTTTACAGCCATCGAATTAGTTGATTGGATGAATTTGGATTGTTGGATCATGCTGAAATTCTTCTAAATCAACTTAGAATTAAATTCTAGCCATCGGATCTTCACCGGCTCAATTTTTTGCCGTCGGATCGTGCACTAGCTAAGCACTATTCAAATTAAACTAGGAATCACCATGACCATTGGATCCTGACCAGGATGAATGCAGACAATCCGATGGTGCAATTTCTATTCCTATAGACCGCATAGACTGATCACACCGAAGACCTCCACCAATCACATCTTGTTCCACCTAAGAAAATTACCTTTTCGCCCCTATGAGATGCAATGGATTTTTGGTGAATCCCTTAAAGGTCCAGGTCCACCACATGGCAGCCTCTGATTGGGTGTGCCTGCTAAGTGGGTAGTCCATGCCTGATCTATAGACTGACCGGTCACTCCACTGTGCACCGACCGATTTAATAAACTAGTTTGGGCCGAGTTTTTGGGCCCTTTTTTTATTTTTTAATTTTTTTTCTTTTTCTTAAAATCTTCATTCTAGGTCTAATTTAGGTTCAATTATTGAGAATTATGTCCCAAAGCCAATCGTCAGCCTATTAATAATCGAGCTATTTTATAATTATAATTAATTTATTAATTAATAAAAATATTTTTGCATCTTTTTCATCACAAGTTTACATCTTTTAATGAACTCTATTATTGTGATGAAGTCTTTAGAAATATTTTATTTTGATAAAGAGAGGATTTATTGATTAGTCCTTAAATTTATTCACGACCAAATGATAGGCTATTAATTAGGACAACAACGTCTATCAAGCATAGGTCGCTATATGCCATATAGGTTGGTTATCCTCTTAACCAAGGAGTGTGGAGACACTGGCATAGCATACAGGTAAGATGTGTGGGTACATCATCATTGAACGTGACCAACTTTAGAGCATTCTACTATCGAGAATGTCTCTGATGGGATATAGATATAAATATCTCTTAGACCTGAGATCATCTCAGTGACTTGTAAGCAACTCACTATGCTTTGGTATCGGACTAACTGAATTTTTAATTCAGCAATGAAAGGCTTTTGGGCATAGTCAAGTACTTGCGAAGTCGGAGTGTGATCAAGATGGAATTGACCACTCCAAGAGTTGGAGAAGAATGTATCACTGTATTTCAATAAAGCAAAACCTTGACCAGGGTAATCCATCAAATAGATTTGATATTTTGAAATACAATATAGACAACCTGATCAGAGTTGATAGTTGAACTCTAAGGTGTCCTACAAGCATTATGGTCAAGGAGATGAATTATATAAAAACTATATCCGCATTGGTTCTAAGGATGGTGTTCTACACCTTCGACCTATCCGATCGTCGGATATCATTGCTAGATGGTCACTTCGATTGATATAAAAATTTATTTCTATGCTACTAGCTTAGGTTCAGACCTATGAGGTCACACACATTAGAGCCTATGATCTGATCGGATGGTTAATCAACAATTAAGAATCGTTCTAGGGTTAAACAATCAATACGATTGGTGTTTAACCTAGTGTAAGTATTACAGGAGGATTGATTAGCAATTGAATTGCTAATTGGCTTAATTTGATTAAGCCAATAGGCTAAGATTAAGTCTAATTAAATATGATTTAATTATATTTGGTTTGGACTTGATTTTATCAAGTTTAATTGATTTATTGGATTAGCCAAGTGCAAGGAAGAACTAGTCCTAGTCTAACTAGGACTCGAATTAACCCAAATTTCTAATTTGATTAGAAAATAAATTAAAATTAAATCTAATTTAATCTAATTTAATTAAGTTCTTAAATGGGTTAGGGTCTTATTTAATTGGGTTGGTTTAATCTTGATTTTATTTGGTTAAAAGATCTTGTTTGACCAAGTCAAAATAGGAGTCCTAGTGTGACTAGGACTCCCTATCACTTGCGCCACTTAATCCTCATGACCCTTGCCCTTTTTATTTTATTTTTTACATAAAAATTCTCCACTCCCATGGCTTCTCATGTCCTCTTACTCTCCTCCTTTTCTCATAAGGCAATTTATTGGAAGACCAAGTCAAAAGAGGAGTTAGTTTTGCTTAGGATTCTATAAGATAGAATCCTTGTTGACCAAAACACCTTTCTTTGAGTGCCGTCCCCTCTTTTAATTAATTCTTCTCTTATTCTATGAAAATAATCTTTTTTTTTGTGCACCCTCCCTTGCTGGTCAATGCCAATAATTATGAAGGAGGTGCCCAAGAGTTGGGCGGCCCAACAACTTTCCATGTTTGGATATTCCTAGTCTAGGATTTTGAACTAACTTAGACTCTTCTTTTTTTCTATTTATTGGATGAATTTTTTCTAATTCTTTTATAGAATATAGAACTTTGGGAGAGGTTTGGGGTGTGCAAAAATCTTAGAAAGAGGATCCTTGGGCATGAGGGTTCCACAGGCACCAAACTAGGTGTCTAGGTGAGAAAAAAGAGAAGAAGAAGAGGATTTTCTTCTAGGGCTATTTTATTTTCAATCTTTTCTTCTTTTTTTGAGTTTTATCTGAGAGAGTCTCAAATTAGTAAACTCTCATCTTTCTTCTCATATTTTTGAGAGTCCAAATTTTGAAGAAGGGAGCATCGGATCGATCGTTGAAGAAGGATGAGCACACTACTAGCATGCTGTACTGATTTTCTGCATCGAACCTCAGATCAAAGATCGTAGGCTCTTATGGATGACTCCTAGAGGCCAGATGCTTGTGCAGCTTGTGACTTCATCCTCAAGCTTGGATCATCAAGTTAGAATGTCTAACTTGCTCAGGTAATAGATCTGATCTATTAACTTCATACCTACATTAGATGTAGTGTAGATCTAAGTTGATTTGATCAACCTTTTACTTTCTTATTTGATTTTAATTTTTAATTTAATATCATACCATGATCATATAATAGATCTAAGATCTAAATATTTATATTTTTATTTAAATAAATATTTAATTTATTTAAGTTTTTTGATGCAAGATCTTGAAAAAGTTTTAAAGATCTACCTATAAAACCCTAGATCTGGTTCCTTTAATTGGTATCAGAGTAAGGTTGTTATTACATAATTTTTATATATGTTTAGATTATTTCTTAGACTAAATCTAATTTATAATTTAATTATTAAATATAAATTTTTTTTAAAAAAATTTAGATCTCACGAACTACCATAAGGTTGTCCTGCTGTAAGATTTACCCCTTATAGTAAATAGATTGTCCTAGTTCGTGATGATCTGACTCTAATCATAAATTTATTAGATTTAATCTAATTTTATTTATAATTTAATAGATTTAAAATAGTTTTAAATCTAAAAATAAAATATTTTAGATTACACGAACTGCCATGAGATTGTCCTGCTATAAGGTTTATTCCTTACAGTGAATAGGTTGTCCTAGTACGTGCTGATCTAAAATATTGATTATAAAATTTTAAATTAGATCTAAAAGATTTTATGATCTGATTAAAATTATTTTAGTCTAGTTTTAATTTTCATAAATATGTTAGATTTGATCAAGAAAGATTTATGATTGATTATTATTGAAACTGTTTCAATTACATGAACCAGTTTAGATTAGATCTAAATGTTTATGCTACTTGCATATTGATTATGAATCAAACATGCAACTTGGTTGATAGAATCATGTTGTAAAAATATTTTATAAATATGAAAATCATTTTTGAAAAGCCAAACCCCAACCCTCAGCCCAAAACTTAATTAAGAATTAAGAAGTTATTTGATTAGGTTTTAGGATTGTAAATTAAAGATCCTGTGACACGAATCGTAACACATTGGGTTAGTGGATTAGTGGGGATTAGATCCATTAATTGAGTTAGACCCAGGGTTAGATTAAAGAATGAACTTAATTAGAGAATTGACTAAATCTAATCAATTGTTGTCTTAGATTAGGCCAAGGATTCTCTAGATCAATTACAATAATTGTAGTTAATCAAGTTCATGTCTTTAACAAGACTCAAGATGGACTTGATTCTTGACTATGCGGTCTAGCATGAACTGTTAGGTTGATCTAATTGAAACTAATTAAATCAGTTGATATCTAAGATAAATCAGACCAATGATTTTTAATTGGCAGCTCGCTTACTTGTCCATTTCTACTGGTGTCTAAGGCAAGCTTGGCAGACCCTTCCATTGATCAAACTTATCTGGCCTCTTGGTGAGATTATGTTTTGATTAGATCGCTTAACTATTCAAGCTGACCTATGTTAGCTAGGTAAATTAGTTTGACTGATTTAGGTGCTCCTAGACCAGCCTATTAATAATCTCCCTTAAGCTGACTTGGTGAAGTTAGTGGAAGGATCATGACAAGCTGGTTAATTTGACCTACTTGCTTCTATAAATTAAATCCTCTAAAATTATTAGATCCCTAAAATGAAATAGTTATATGATAACTGGATCATAACCTTCATTAAAGTGGATGATAATGAGTCCATCAGTTGGATAATCATTGGAGGCCCAAAGGCTTGGTGCTTATCGATTGATGGAATTATCATTTATTATATGATCTCTTGGATACATTTTTCTAAATGATGGTCAAGTGGGCCAACCAAAGTTGGGCATGACCATTCATTGGTTGGATGGGCCAAATATAGTCATGTTAATGGTTCGACCTAACTGGACACTTTTCTGAGAAGGCCAAAGCCAACCGATCAGGGCCTAGGATAAAATTTAATTATTAAAAATTATTTAAAAAAATAATTGGTTATGAACCTATCCTTAGATGTACATGGGTGGACCAACCAAAGTTGGGCTCGTGTACAGTCTATATGGATTCTAGTACCCACTAAGGAATTAGGATAATTTCTCGAATTAGAGGTATCAATTCGAATAAAATAGTGGGAGAAATCTTTTGTTTAAAGTTCAAATCTTTAGGTTTAATGAGTCAATTACTAATTAGATTTTGGTTTTCTTTGGTGCAGACATGGCCACTTCCCTATCGCTTCGATCATTATTGGATAATGATAAATTGGTGGGATCCAACTTCGATAGCTGATATCGAAAGTTCAAGATTGTCCTGTAGCATGAACGGATCCTATATGTGTTGATGGATCCTGCACTTGAGGAGCCAGTTGTTAATGCACGTGGAATAGTTAGAGACACCTATCAAATGTGGCTTAGTGATCGAACCATGGTGTGCTGCATTATGCTAGTTGTGATGAGCGATGAGTTTAGTCGCAGGTTTGAGACAGCTTAGCCAAATGAAATGTTCCAAGTGTTGGAGGATTGTTTTGGCACACCCGATGATGTTGAGAGGCACAAGATTGGTTATGCCATCTTTAATGCAAGAATGCAGGATGGAGCCTCTGTCACTGATTATGTACTGTATATGATCGAGCTGATAGAGCGCTTAAGCAAATTCAGCTTTCCCTTGCATGAACAACTTGGAAAAGATGCAATACTGAACTCGCTGCCAAGGTCCTATCTCCCTTTTTTTACTCATTACAGAATGACAAAGCCTGAAGTAAACTACCATGGCTTACTGGGGTTACTTCAGAACTTTGAGAAGGATCACTAGCTCCATAAAGATTCGGTGAACTTAGTGGGAGGTTCATCTTCTGATTCTCGACCCTTTAGGAAAGAAAAGAAGAACAGAAAAAAGAAAATAAAGAAGGTGCAAGTTCAAGCTGGAACATCAGTGCAGAGCCAGACCAGGAAGATCAAGCTCGATAAGAGTCAAGCTGAATGCTTCTTTTGCAAGAAGCAAGAGCACTGGAAGAAAAACTATCCTCAGTACATTGCCTTCCTGGACCCAAATAGATAAAGAAAGAAGCAAGCTGCTGCTGGGCAAGGTATTTATATGATAACTCCTTGCAATTTTTCTATTTATGATATTACTGACTAGATATTGGATATCGATAGCCCTTACCATATTTGCAATTCATTGCAAGAGTTGTAGGTCAGTAGAAGATTCGAGAAAGGTGAGAGATTCCTAAATATTGGAGATGAAAGATCAGTTCCAGTTCTAGCTTTAGAAATTTTGAAACTTATATTTGAATCTCATACCGTTGTTTTTAGTGATTATCATTTCTGTCCTAGTTTCTTTTTAAATATCATTTCTGTAGGCCTTTTGGCCATGAACAATTATGAAATTTTAATAAAGAAATGAGTTTGTAATGTCATTATGAATGGTGTTACTACGTTCTATGGATAATTGAACAATGATGTATATATGTTATCACAACCTATTAATGTAGTCTATTCTATTGGCAAGCACCTTAGATTAGATAGTGTATCAGATATCTACTTATGGCACTGTAGGCTAGGTCATATAAAAAAGAATAGGATAAACAGGTTGACTTAAGAAGAAATCTTCGAAGTCAATGATTGTGAATTACTTCCAACCTGTGAGTCTTGTCTTCTTGGTAAAATGACCAAGTCACCTTTTACTAAAAAAGATGATAGGGCTAATGAGCTCTTAGGTCTAGTACATACTGATGTATGTGGACCAATGAGCATAAGTACTAGAGGTGGATATGTCTACTTCATTACTTTCATGGATGATGCATCCAGACATGGATATGTCTATCTGATGAAATATAAGTCAGATTCTTTTGAAATGTTCATATGATCCCGAAGTGAAGTAGAAAAATAAACTGAAAAAAGTATTAAAACTCTTTGATCTGATCGAGAAGGAGAATATCTTTCTGATGAGTTTTTCACATATCTAGGAGAGAAAGAAATTCTCTCCCAATGGACTCCTCCTAGAATACCACAACATAACGGTGTGCCTGAAAGGAGGAATTGAACTTTGTTAGACATGGTCCGATCCATGATGGAATTTGTCAGCTTGTCGATATCCTTCTAGGGATATGCACTCGATTCAGCTTGTTATCTATTAAATAGGATTCCAAGTAAGTTTATAGTCAAAATCTAATATAAGATATGGACAGGGCGTATACCAGCACTTTCACATCTTAGGGTTTGGGGGTGCCCAGCTTGTGTCAAACAGTTAGTTACAGACAAACTTGGACCTAGGTCTGACAAGTGTACATTCATTGGATACCCAAAGGAGACCAAAGGATACTATTTCTACCATGCTAATGAACAAAAGGTGTTCGTCAGCCTTACGACAATCTTTTTGGAAAAGGAGTTCCTTGGTTAAGGAACTGTTGCCTCTAAGGTTGAACTTGATGAAGTTCAATAGGTAGAAAATCTGACACATAATATTGAACTTAAGTTAAATTTGATCTGATCAGATTTGAAGCCTAGTGAACCTGCACTATTAAGATGATCCGAAAGAGTACCGCACCATCTAGATAGATACTATAGATTCTTGATTCAGGATGGTGATCCCATTGAACTCGATGAGAACGATGAGGATCCAATCACTTATATGGATGTGATGCAGAGATCCGACTTTGAGAAATGGCTAGAAGTCATGAGATTTAAAATAGATTCCATGAAGGTCAATGATGTATGGACATTAGTTGACCCATTTGAAGGGGTTAAACCCATTGGGTGTAAATGGGTCTTCAAAAGGAAGAGGAGCGCAGACAGAAAGGTGAAGGCCTATAAAGACCATCTGGTTGCCAAGGGATATCATCAATGTTATGGTATTGACTATGATGAGACGTTCTTCACTGTGGTAATGCTCAGATCCATTTGGATCATGCTTGCCATTGCTTCCCATCTGGACTATTAGATCTAGCAGATTGATATGAAGATAGCTTTCCTAAATGGAGAGTTGACTGAAGAGGTGTATATGATACAACCTAGAGGGTTCACATCCACAGATGAGTTCAAGGTGTGCAAGCTTCAGAGATCCATTTATGGATTGAAGTAGGAATCTCGGAGTTGGAATATGCATTTTGATGAAGTGATCAAAATGTATGGCTTCGCTGAGAATGGAGAAAAATCCTATATTTACAAATGGGCAAATGGTTCAGCAGTGGTATTCCTTATTTTGTACATGAATGATATTCTCTTAATCGAAAATGATATCCCTGCACTACTAGGAATAAAAGTCTGGTTGTCATCATAGTTCGCCATGAAGGACATGGGTGAAGCATCCTACATCCTTGGGATGAAGATCTAAAGGATTAGATCTAAAAGGATGCTTGGTATATCTCAGTCCACGTACATAGAAACTGTGCTGAAGAGGTTTAGCATGGAGAATTCTGAAAAGGACTATCTCTTGATAGACCAAAAAATTTCTCTCTCTAAGAGAGATTATTCAACAACTTCTAAAGAGAGAGAGCATATGAGTAGAATCCCATATACTTCGACAATGGGGTCTATTATGTATACAATAACATGTATGAGACCAGACGTGGCATACTCACTAGAAGTGGTAAGTTGATTCCAGTCTAACCCTAGAGAAAATCACTAGAAGGTGGTTAAAACCATCCTTAAGTATTTCAGAAATACTAAGGACCAATGGTTGGTTTATGGTGAGTCAGATCTAAAGCTAGTGGGGTTTACAGATTTCAACTTTCAATTTGATCATGATGACAGTAAAAGTGTATCAGGATATATCTTTACTCTAAATGATGGAGCCATCTACTGAAAAAGTTCCAAGCAGCATAGAGTGGTTGACTTTATTTGCGAAGCAGAGTACATGGTAGCATCAGATGCAGCAAAAAAAGCTATGTGGCTAAGGAAGTTCATCATCAAGCTTGGAGTAGTACCTTCCATTGATGGTTCAATCCTGCTCTACTACGACAGCATTGGTGCCATAGCCCAAGCAAAGGAACCGAAGGCACACGAGCGGACAAAGTACATTCTACGCTGCTTTCATTTGATCCATGAGATTGTGGATCGTGGTAATGTCGACCTTCAGAAGATCAACGAAAAGGAGAACTTAGCAGACCCCTTCACTAAAGCCCTGGCAATCAAGGAGTTCGACAACCATAAGTCAAAGATGGGTATTAGATACTGTGCCGAGTGGCTTTAGGACAAGTGGAAGTTATTGAAAATTATGTTCCAAAGTCAATCATCAACCTATTGATGGTTGAGCTATTTTATAATTATAATTGATTTATTAATTAATAAAAATATTTTGATATCTTTTTCATCACATGTTTACATCTTCTAATGAACTCCATTATTGTGATGAAGTTCTTAGGACTATTTAGTTTTGATAAAGAAATGATTTATCGATTAGTTCTTAAATTTGTTCACGATCAAATAATAGGCTGTTAATTAGGATAACAACATCTATCAAGCATAGGTCGCTATATGCCATATAGGTTGGTTGTCCTCTTAACCAAGGAGTGTGGAGACACTGGTATGGCATACAGGTGAGATGTATGGGTACATCATCATTGAACGTGACCAACTTCAAAGCATTCTGCTGTCAAAAAAGTCTCTCATAGGATATAGGTATAAGTATCCCTCTGACCTGAGATCACCTCAGTGACTTGCAAGCAACTCACTATGCTTTGGTATCGAACTAACTGAATTTCTAATTCAACAATGGTAGGCTTTTGGGCACAGTCAAGTACCTATGAAGTTGGAGTGTGATCAAGATGGAATTGACCACTCCAAAAGTTGGAGAAGAATGTATCACTATATTTCAATATAGCAAAACCTTGGCTAGGATAATCCATCAGATGGATTTGATATTTTGAAATACAATATGGACAACTTGATCAGAGTTGATAGTTAAACTTTGAGGTATCCTATGAGCATTGTGGTTAAGAGGATGAATTATATGGAAACTATATCTGCATGGGTTCTAAGGATGGTGTTCTACACCTTCAACCTATTCGATTGTCGGGTATCATTGCTAGATGGTCACTTCGATTGGTACAAAAATTTATTTCTATACCACTGACTTAGGTTTAGACCTATGAGGTCACATATATTAGAGCTTACGATCTGATCAGATGGTTGATCAACGATTAAGAATCGTTCTAGGGTTAAACAATCAATATGATTGGTCTTTAACCTAGTGCAAGTATTGCGGGAGGTTCGATTAGCAATTGGATTGCTAACTAACTTAATTTGATTAAGCCAATAGGTTGATATTAAGTTTAATTAAATATAATTTAATTAGATTTAGTTTGGGCTTGATTGGATCAAGTCCAATTGGTTTATTGGATAAGCTAAGAGCAAGGAAGAACTAGTCCTAGTCTTACTTGGACTCAGATTAACCCAAATTTTTAATTTGATTAAAAAATAAATCAAAATAAAATCTAATTTATTCTAATTTAATTAAGTTCTTAAATGGATTAGGGCCTTATTTAATTAGGTTGGTTTAATCTTGATTTTATTTGATTAAAAGATCTTGTTTGTCCAAGTCAAAATAGGAGTCCTAGTGTGACTAGGACTCCCTATCTCCTTGCGCCACCTTGGTCCCAACGTCCTCCATACCTATTTTTTAGGTATTTTTTATGAAAAATCCCTTTCTTCCTGATTTCCATGTCCCCTCTCTCTCTCTAAGTCATATTTGGAAGTTAGGTGGAAGACCAAGTCAAAGGAGGAATTGGTTTTGCTTAGGATTCTATGAGATAGAATCCTTGTTGACCAAAACATCTTTCCTTGAGTGCTGCCCTCTTTTTTAATTAATTCTTCTCTTATTCTACAAAAATAATCTCCTTTTTTGTGTGCCCTCCCTTGTTGGTCCATGCCAAAAATTATGGAGGAGGTGTCCAAGAGTTGGGTGCCCCAACAACTTTCCATGTTTGGATATTCCTGGTCTAGGAATTTAACCTAACTTAGACTCTTCCTTTTTCCTATTTATTGGATGAATTTTGTTCTAATTTTTTCATAAAATATAGAGCTTTGGGATATTTTTGGGGTGTGCAAAAATTAGAGGAAGGGGGTCCTTGGGTATGGGGATTCCATAGGCACCAAACTAGGTGTCTAGGTGAGATAAAAGAGAAGAAGAAGAGGGTCTTCTTCTAGGGCTATTTTATTTTTAATCTCTCCTCCATTTTTTTGATTTTTTTTTTGAGAGAATCTCAGATCAGAAAACTCTCATCTTTCTTCTTATATTTTAAAGAGTTCAAATTTTGATGAAGGGAGCATCGGATCGACCATCGAAGAAGGATCAGCATAGTACTAGCATGCTGTGCTGATTTTCTGCATCGAACTTTAGATCACAGATCATAGGCTCGTGTAGACGACTCCTAGAGGCCAGACGCATGTGCGGCTCATGACTTCATCCTCAAGCCTAGATCAGTAAGTTATAATTCTAAACTTGCTCAGATAATAGATCTGATCTATAAACTTTATATCTGTATTTGATGTAGTGTAGATCTAGGTTGATTTGATCAATCTCTTTTTTCTTATTTAATTTTAATTTTTGATTTAATATCATACCTTAATCATGTAATAGATCTAAAATCTAAGTATTTATATGGTAATTTAAAAAAAATTTAGATTTATTTAAGTCTTTTGCTGCAAGATCTTGAAAAAGTTTCAAGATCTACCTGTGAAACCCTGATCTAGTTCTTTCAATTGGTATCAGAGCCTAGGTTCTTATTAAATAATTTTTGTGTATGTTTAGATTATTTATTAGATAAAATCTAATTTATAATCTAATTATTAAATCTATAATTAAATAAATAAAATAAAATAAAATATTTTATATTGCATGGATTGCCATAAGATTGTCCTACTGTAAGGTTTACTCCTTACAGTGAATAGGTTGTCCTAGTACATGCCGATATAAAATATTGATCATAAAATTTTATATTAGACCTAAGAGATTTTATGATCTGATTAAAAATATTTTAATCTAATTTCAATCATCATAAATGTGTTAGATTTGATCTAAATAGATTTATGATTGATTATTATTGAAACTGTTTCAATTACATGAACCTATTTAGATTAGATCTAAAGTAGTTTTATGTTTATTTTACTTGCATATTGATTATGAATCAAACATGCAACTTGGTTGATAGAATCATGTTGTAAAAATATTTTACAAACATAAAAATTATTTTAAAAAAAATCAAACCCCAACCCTCAGTCCAAAACTTAATTGAGAATTAAGAAGTTGATTGATTAGGATCTAGGATTGTGAATTGAAGATCCTAAGACACAAATCATAACACATTAGGTTAATTGGTTAGTGGAGATTAGGTCCATTAATTGGGTTAGACCTAGGGTTAGATTAAAGAATGGATTTAATTAGAGAATTGACTAAATCTAATCAATTATTATCTTAGATTAGGTTAAGGATTCTCTAGATCAATTACAACAGTTGTAGTTGGTCAGGTCCATGTCTTTAATAAGACCCAAGATGGACTTGATTGTTGGCTATGCGGCCAAGCATGAACTGTTAGGTTGATCTAATTGAAACTAATTAAATCAGTTGGTATCTAAGGTAAACTAGACCAGTGATTTTTAATTGACAGCTCGCTTATCTGGCCATTTTTGATGGTGTCTAAGGCAAGCCTGATAGACCCTTCCACTGATTGAATTTATCTGCCCTCTTGGTGAGATTATATTTTGATCAAATCGCTTGACTATTCGAACTAACCCATGTCAGCTAGGTAAATCAGTTTGACTGATTTAGGTGCTCCTAGACCAGCCTATTAATGGTATTCCTTAAGCTGACTTGGTGAAGTTAGTGGGAGTATCATGATAAGCTGGTTAATCTGATCTACTCACTTCTATAAATAAATTCTCTAAAATTATTAGGTCCCTAAAATGAAATAGTTATATGATAACTAGATCATAGCCTCCCATTAAAGTGGATGATAATGGACCCATCAGTTGGATAATCATTGGAGGCTCAAAGATCTGGTGCTTATCGATTGATGGAATTATCATTCATTATATGATCTCTTGGATACATCTTTCTAAATGATGGTCAGGTGAGCCAACTAAAGTTGGGCTTGGATGGGTCAAGTATGGTTATATTAATGGTTGGACCTAACTGGACCTTTTTCTGAGAAGGCCAAAGTCAACTGATCAGGGCCCGAGGCAAAATTTAATTATTAAAAATTATTTAGAGAAATAATTGGTTATGAACCTACCCTTAGATGTATATGGGTGGGCCAACCAAAGTTGAACTCATGTACAGTCTATGTGGATTCTTAGTACCCACTAAAAAATAAGGATAATTTCTTGAATTGGAGGTAGAGGCTACCAATTCGAATAAAATAGTGGAAGAAATCTTTTGATTAAAGTCCAAATCTTTAGGTTTAATGAATCAATTACTAATTAGATTTTGGTTTTTCTTTGTGCAGACATGGCCACTTCTCTATCATTTCGATCATTGTTGGACAATGATAAGTTAGTGGGATCCAACTTCAGTAGCTCATACCAAAAGTTGAAGATTGTCTTGAAGCATGAACAGATCCTATATGTGCTCATGGATCCTACACATGAGGAGCCAGCTGCCATGCACGTGGAACAGTCAGAGACACTTATTAGAAGTGGCTCAATGACCAAACCACGATGCACTGCATTATGCTGGCTACGATAAGCGACGAGTTCTATCACAAGTTTGAGATAGCTCAGTCAAACAAAATGCTCCACGTATTAGAGGATTCTTTTGGCACACACGATGATGTTGAGAGGCACAAGAATAGTTGTGCCATCTTCAATGCCAGAATGTGGGATGGTGCCTCTGTCACTGATCATGTATTATACATGATCGAGCTGATAGAGCACTTTTGCAAGCTCAGCTTTTTCTTGCATAAATAACTTGGGAAAGATGCAATACTGAACTCGCTGCCCAAGTCTTATCTCCCATTCCTTACACATTATAGAATGTCAAAGCTTGAAGTGGACTACCACGGGTTACTGGGGTAACTTCAAAACTTTGAGAAGGATCACCAACTCCATAAGGAGTCGGTGAACTTAGTGGGAGGTTCATCTTCTCGTTCTCGATCCTTTGGAAAAGGAAAGAAGAGCAAGAAGAAGAAAGCCAAGAAGGCGCATGTTCATGCTTGGACACCTATGCAGGCTCATACCACAAAGACCAAGCCCGATAAAAGTCAAGTCGAATGCTTCTTTTGCAAGAAGTGTGGGCACTAAAAGAGGAATTATCCTCAGTACATTACCTTCCTACACCCGAACAGGCAGAGAAAGAAGCAAGCTATTGCTGGGCAAGGTATTTATATGATAACTCCTTGCAATTTCTCTATTTGTGATATTACTGACTCGGTATTAGATACTGATAGCCATTACCATATTTATAATTCATTGCAGGGGTTGTAGGTCAGTAGAAGATTCGAGCAAGGCGAGAGATTTCTGAATGTTGGAGATGGAAGATCAGTTTTAGTTCTAACTTTAGAAATTTAAAACTTGTATTTGAATCTCATACCGTTGTTCTTAGTGATTATCATTTCTGTCCTAGTTTTTTTTTAAATATCATTTTTGTAGGCCTTTTGGCCATGAATAATTATGAAATTTTAATAAAAAAATGAGTTTGTAATGTCAATATGAATGATATTACTACTTTCTATGGATAATTGAACAATGGTGTATATATGTTATCACAACTTGTTAATGTAGTCTATTCTACTGACAAGCACCGTAGATTAGATAGTGTATCAGATATTTACTTATGGCACTGTAGGCTAGGTCATATAAATAAGAATAGGATAAATAGGTTGACTCAAGAGAAAATTCTTGAAGTGAATGATTGTGAATCACTTTCAACTTATGAGTCTTATCTTCTTGGTAAAATGACCAAGTCACCTTTCACTGAAAAAGATGAGAGATCCAATGAGCTCTTAGGTCTAGTACATACTGATGTATGTGGATCAATGGGCATAAGTGTCAGAGGTGGATATGTCTACTTCATCATTTTCATAGATGATCTATCCAGATATGGATATGTCTATCTGATGAAATATAAGTCGGATTCTTTTGAAATGTTCAAACAATTTTGAAGTGAAGTAGAAAAATAAACTAGAAAGAGTATTAAAACTCTTCAGTCTAATTGTGGAGGTGAATACCTTTCTAGTGAGTTTCTCACATATCTAGGAGAGAATGGAATTCTCTTTCAATGAACTCCTCCTGAAACACCATAGTATAATAGTGTGTCTGAAAGAAAAAATCAGACTCTGTTAGACATGGTCTGATCTATGATGAAATTTGCCAGCTTGCCAATATCCTTCTAGAGATATGCACTCGAATCGACTTGTTATCTATTAAATAGGGTTCCAAGTAAGTCTGTAGCTAAAACTCCATATGAGATATGGACAGGACGTAAGCCAGCACTTTCACACCTTAGGATTTGGGGGTGCCCGACTTATGTCAAATGGTTAGTTACAGACAAACTTGGACCTAGGTCTGATAAGTGTACATTTATAAGATACCCAAAAGAGATCAAAGGATACTATTTCTACTATGCTGATGAACAAAATGTGTTCGTCAGCCTTAGGGCAATCTTTTTGAAAAAGAAGTTTCTTGATGAAGAAACTATTGACTCTAAGGTTGAACTTGATGAAGTTCAGCAGGTAGAAAATCCAACACGGAATGTTGAACCTAAGTCGGATTTGATCAGATCAGATCCAAAGCCTAGTAAACCCGCACCACTAAGGCGATCTAGTAGAGTACCCCACCATCCAGACAAATACTATGAATTCTTGATCCAGGATGGTGATCCCATCAAACTCGATGAGAACGATGAGGATCCGATCGATCACTTATATGGATGTCGATGTAGAGATCCGACTCTTAACAATGGCTAGAAGTCATGAGGTCCAAAATGGATTCCATGAAGGTCAATGATGTATGAACATTAGTTGACCCATCTGAAGGGGTTAAACCTACTGGGTGTAAATGAGTCTTCAAAAGAAAGAGGGGCATAGACGGAAAGGTGGAGACCTATAAAGCCCATCTAGTTGCCAAGGGGTATCGTCAACGTTATGGTATTGACTATGATGAGACTTTCTTTCCTATGGTAATGCTCAAATCCATTCGGATCATACTTGCCATTACTGTCCATCTGAACTATGAGATCTAGCAGATGGATGTGAAGACAACTTTCCTAAATGGAGAGCTGACCGAAGAGGTGTATATGACACAACCTGAAGGGTTAGCATCCACAGATGAGTCCAAGGTGTGCAAGCTTCAGAGATCCATTTATGGATTGAAACAGGCATTATAGAGTTGGAACATGTATTTTGATAAAGTGATCAAAATATATGAGTTCGTTAAGAATGAAGAAGAACCCTGCATTTACAAATGGGCAAATGGTCCAACAGTTGTATTCCTTATTTTATATGTGGATGATATTCTCTTAATCAAGAATGACATCCCCGCACTACAAGAAATAAAAGTATGGTTGTCATCATAGTTCTCCATGAAGGACTTGGGTGAAGCATCCTACATCCTAGGGATGAAGATCTATAGGAAAAGATCTAAAAGGATGCTTGGTATATCCTAATCTACATATATAGAAACTATGCTGAAGAGGGTCAGCATGGAGAATTTCATAAAGGGCTATCTTTTGATAGGCCAAAGAATTTTTCTCCCTAAGAAGGATTGTCTGATAACTCCTGAAGAGAGAGAGCATATGAATAAAATTTTATTTGCTTTGGTAGTGGGGTCTATTATGTATGCAATGACATGTATGAGACTAGACGTGGCATACTCACTAGGAGTAGTGAGTAGATACCAGTCTAACCCTAAAGAAAATCACTGAAAGATGGTTAAAACCATTCTTAAGTATTTAAGAAATACTAAGGACCAATCGTTGGTTTATGGTGAGTCAGATTTGAAGCTTGTGGGGTTTATAGATTCCAGCTTTCAATTTGATCATGATGATAATAAAAATATATTGGGGTATATCTTTACTCTAAATGGTAGAGCCATCTGCTGAAAAAGTTTCAAGCAGCATATAGTGGCTGACTTTATTTACGAAGTAGAGTA
Organism: Cocos nucifera; assembly: GCA_006176705.1. NCBI lineage: Eukaryota > Viridiplantae > Streptophyta > Magnoliopsida > Arecales > Arecaceae > Cocos > Cocos nucifera. Next base: position 104,165 of record QRFJ01004165.1, on the reverse strand, counting down.
CATGGAGGCATCAGATGTAGTAAAGAAAGCTATATGGCTGAGAAAGTTCATCACCAAGCTTGGAGTAGCACCCTCCATTGATGGTCCAATCCTGATCTACTACGATGGCACTGGCGCCATAGCTCAAGCAAAGGAACTGAAGGCACACCAATGAATAAAGCACATTCTGTGCCGCTTCTACTTGGTCCATGAGATCGTGGATCATGGTGACGTCGATCTTCAGAAGATTGATGGAAACAAAAACCTAGTCGACCCCTTCACTAAAGCCCTGGCAATCAAGAAGTTCGACAACCATAAGTCGAAGATGAGTATTAGATACTATGCCAAGTGGCTTTAGGATAAGTGGGAGTTATTGAAAATTATGTCCCAAAGCCAATCGTCAGTCTGTTGATAGTTGAGCTATTTTATAATTATAATTGATTTATTAATTAATAAAAATATTTTGACATTTTTTTTATCATAAGTTTATATCTTCTAATGAACTCCATTATTGTGAGGAAGTCCTTAGGATTGTTTAGTTTTGATAAAGAAAAGATTTATCGATTAGTCCTTAAATTTGTTCACGACCAAATGATAAGCTATTAATTAGGACAACAACGTCTATCAAGCATAGGTCGCTATATATAATATAGGTTGATTATCCTCGTAATCAAGGAGTGTGGAAACACTGGTATGGCATATAGGTGAGATGTATGGGTACATCATCATTGAACGTAACCAACTCTAGAGCATTCTGCGGTCGAGAATGTCTCTGATGGGATATAGATATAAGTATCCCTTAGACCACAGATCACCTTAGTGACTTGCAAACAACTCACTATGCTTTGGTGCCGAACTAACTGAATTTCTAATTTACCAACAGAAGGCTTCTGGGCATAGTCAAGTACTTGCGAAGTCGGAGTGTGATTATGATGGAATTGATCACTCTAAGAGTAGAAGAAGAATGTATCATTGTATTTCAATATAGTAAAATCTTGGCCAGGATAATCCATTAGATGGATTTGGTATTTTGAAATACAATGTGGACAACCTGATCAGAGTTGACAGTTGAACTCTGATGTGTCCTACGAGCATTGTGGTCAAGGGGATAAATTATATGGAAAACTATATCCGCATGGGTTCTAGGGATGGTGTTCTACACCTTCGACCTATCCGATCGTCGATTTTCATTACTAGATGGTCACTTCGATTGGTACAAGAATTTATTCTTAGACTATCAGCTTAGATTGGAACCTATGATGTCACACACATTAGAGCTTATGATCTGATCGGATGGTTGATCAACGATTAAGAATCATTTTAGGATTAAACAATCAATACAATTAGTGTTTAACCTAGTGCAGGTGTTACAGAAGGATCGATTAGTAATTGGATTGCTAATTTACTTAATTTGATTAAGTCAATAGGTTGAGATTAAGTTTAATTAAATATAATTTAATTAGATTTGATTTGGACTTGATTGGATCAAGTCTAATTGGTTTATTGGATAAGCCAAGTGCAAGGAAGAACTAGTCCTAGTCTAACTAGGACTTGAATTAACTCAATTTTCTAATTTGATTAGAAAATAAATTAGAATTAAATCTATTTTAATTAAGTTCTTAAATGGGTTAGGGTCTTATTTAATTGGGTTGGTTTAATTTTGATTTTATTTGGTTAAAAGTTCTTGTTTGACCAAGTCAAAATAGGAGTCCTAGTATGACTAAGACTCCCTATCTCCTTGCACCATCTTGGTCCCAATGCCCCCCATACCTATTTTTTTAGTATTTTTCATAGAAATTTTCTTTCTTCCTGATTTTCATACTCCCTCTCTCCCTCCAAGTCATATTTGAAAGTTAGGTGGAAGACCAAGTCAAAGGAGGAACTGGTTTTGCTTAGGATTCTATGATATAGAATCCTTATTGACCAAAACATCTTCGTTTGAGTGCCGTCCCCTCTTTTAATTAATTCTTATCTTATTCTATGAAAATAATCTCTTTTTTTGTGCACCCTCTCTTGCTAGTCCACATCAAAAGTTGTGGAGGAGGCACTCAAGAGTTGGGCACCCCAATAACTTTCCATATTTGGATATTCCTAGTCTAGGAATTTGACCTAACTTGGACTCTTTTTTTTCCCTATTTATTGGATGAATTTTATTCTAATTTTTTTTATAGAATATAGAGCTTTAGGAGAGGTTTGGGGTGTGAAATAATAAGAGGAATAGGGTCCTTGGGTGTGGGGGTTCCATTAGCACCAAACTTGGGGTCTAGGTGAGAGAGAAGAGAAGAAGAAGAGGGTTTTCTTCTAGGACTATTTTATTTTCAATCTCTCCTCCGTTCTTTCAATTTTTTTTAAAGAGAGTCTCAGATTGGCAAACTCTCATCTTCTTTCTTATATTTTGGAGAGTCCAAATTTTGAAGAAGGGAGCATCGAATCGATCATCGAAGAAGGATCAATACAGTACTAGCATGCTGTGCTAATTTTCTGCATCGAACTTCAGATCAGAGATCATAGGCTTGTGTGGATGACTCCTAGAGGTTGGACACATGTATGATTTGTGACTTCATCCTCAAGCCTGGATCAACAAGTTAGAACATCTAAACTTGCTCAGATAATAGATTTGATCTATAAACTTCATACCTGCATTTGACGTAGTGTAGATCTAGGTTGATTTAATCAATTTTTTTATATTTGATTTTAATTTTTAATTTAATATCATGCCTTAATCATGTAATTGATTTAAGATCTAGGTATTTACATGATTATTTAAATAAATTTTAGATTTATTTAAGTCTTCTGCTACAAGATCTTGAAAATATTTCAAGATCTACCTATGAAATTTTAGATCTGGTTCCTTCAGTAAGAACCTAGCATTTTGCATGGATCTTCGATCGTCGAGCCTTCAATCAGCATAGAAGCCTTGTGTGGACAATCTATAAGGTCGAACATCCTATGCGGCTCTGAGCAATGAAGAAATCTTTGAAAATTAGTAGCGGTGTTATTGACCCATGCTAAGTTAAAGAGATTTGATCTCTTGTTTGCCTGATTTGATTTGCTAGGGTATTGATATAATCAATAACAATTTATTTTTTATTTCAAATTTATTTATGAATCATGTCATGTCGTAGATTCTAAATGAAATGTATCATAAAACCAATCATCTAAGTAGTAGAAGATTATGATTTGTATATGAATTATCAAATAATAACTATTATTTAGCTTATTTATTATAAAAGTTCTATCTTTCTTAAATTATTTATGATCAAATAATAAGTTATTAATTAGGATGATAACTTATCGAGTATAGATCGCTGTATGTCATATGCATTGGTTGTTCCTATAATCAAATAGTGTGGAGATACTAATATGACATACAAATGGAATGTAAGAGTACATCTGTACTAAACATAATCAATATAGTGCTCTACTATTAAGAGTAGCTAGCTAAGATCAATGGATATAAGTATTCCTTCGATTTGAGATCACCATGGTGACTTGCAATCAACTAACTGTACTTTGGTGCCTAACTACCTACATTTCTAATATAGTATCAAAAAATTTTTGGATACAGTCAAATACTTGTTGAGTTAGTATGTGAGTTAAGATGGGATTGACCACTCCTGATTAACTTAAGGAATCAAATAACTCACTATATTTTAATTTAGTAAAATCTAGGCCTAGGTAATCCTCGTGAGGAGTCATGAAATTTGCAAAATTTTGAGACATAATATAGATAACTTGTATGAGTGTTGACAGCTAACTGAAAGTCATTCTATGCATTATTGATCAAAGAGATGAATTATACGATAACCATAGGCAAGGGTTTTAAGAATATTGCTTTGCATACATTCAACCTATCTAGACATCATGTACCTTTACTAGATGGTCATTTTGATTGGTACATGAATTGGTTCCTATGCTATCGGCTTAGGTTCGAACCTATGGGGTCATACATATAAGAGATTACTATTTGATCAGATGGTTGATCGATGATTGAGAATCATTCAGTGATCGAATCATTAATGCGATTGATGATTCGATTAAGTGCAAGTGTTATAGGAGGATCGATTAGTAATTGAATTGCTAATTAGTTCAATTTAATTAAGTAATTAGACTGAGATTAAATTTAATTGAATTAAATTTAATTAAAGTTAGTTTGGACTAAATGGGTCAAGTTTAATTGATTTATTAGATAAACCAATTACAAGAGAGATTGAGTCCCTATTCGATTAGAAATTGAGTGCACCTTAATCCTAATTAAGTTAGAATTTAAATTAGATTTAAATATAATTTAATCTAATTTAATTAGAGTTCTAGTTGGACTAGGATTGCCTTTAATTAAGCTAAATCAATTCTAATTAAAATAGGATTTAGTTGTGTTCAAAATAGTTTTGACCTAGTAAAATAGGAGTTCCAGTTAGACTAGGACTCTCATACTTTCCTTGCACCAAAATTAATTCTTCGCATGCCATTTTTTGTCTCCTTTTAGTGTGAGATTTCTCATGCCTAAGGAGAGTCCAAGCACATCCCTTTCTCTTATGGAAAATTGGTTTTGGAAATTAGTTTGAATGAGTCAAACTAAGAATGTTTCAAAATTTCAAAAATCCCTAAAACCTCTCCTCCCTCTTTGCACCAACTTTTCCCATGCCACATATTTTTGTTTGCCCACTTTTGCTCAGATTTTATGAACCCTCTCACCGTTGCATGGAGATTTGTTGCCAATTGAAGACTTGGAGGCATCCAAGTGTTGGACGCCACCAAGGGTCCTCCTTGACTAGGTCTTTGACCTAGTCTCTTACTCCTTTAGGAAGCACCACCTTTTGAGGATGTTTGGCATGAGATTCTTTGCTGAATTCGACACAAATTCAAAAAATTTTGTGGCCTCTCCATGCCATATTTTTAGGGGTGGCATCCAAGAGTTGGATGCCCCCTAAAACTCCTTATTTGAATCCCTAAAAGCTTGGTATTTGACCTAGTCTTGGAGAGAGATGGGGGTGCCTCCTATTTAAATGTTTTAAGGTGTGAGATACCCTGATTTTCAATGAGAAAAATTCTTAGAGAGAGAGAGAGAGAGGGTGTGGAGGTTAGGTGCTCCAAGTTGGTTGGGGTGTGAGGCTTCTTTTGGATACCAATTATTGATGTCCTGAAGCAAGAAGAAGAAGAGAAGAGAGTCTTCTCTTAGGTCTTCTTTGAGAACTTTTTCTTATTCATCCTTTTGTGAGATTTTCCATCAAAAAAATTAGAGAGAGAGAGAGAAAGCAATCGAGCATGGAAAAATGCTAGAGGAAAAGGTCTTCTCTTATCCTAGCATGGAGATGTATTTAAGACATCAACGTTTGATGTCTTGAAAGAGAAGATGCCTCTTCTCTTAGAGCTTTTTTTTTAAATTTTTATTTTCTAATTTTTAGAAGATCTAAAAGTTGGTCCTCTTCCTTCATCCTCCTTCTATTCTTCATCTCTTGAAGTGTTTAAGAGATCCAAAAAAAATTTTATAGATCAACCATTAGAACAGATCTATGAGAAGCTAGCATTTCGAGTGGATCTTCATTTGACGAACCTCCGATCTGTATAGCAATCTTGTGTGGATAACCTATAGGGGATGAACATGTTGTGTGGCTCCAAGCAATAAGGACAATGATGGTTTTCAGCAGCGGCATTCTCGACCCATGCGAAGGTATGAGATATGATCTTTTTTCTGACTAATATACGAACTAGGATCTCTAGAATAGTTCTAGATCTAGGATATTGATATGATCAATAGCAACCCAATTTATTTTTTAGATTTATTCATGCATCATGATATATCATAGATCATAGATGTAGGCTTTAGTGATTAGATCATATGCATAAATAGGTTAAATAGTTTAATTTAAGTCTTTCATTGCATCTAGTTTCCAAAAAGTTTCAAAATGTATGTAAGAAACTCTGCATGATTTTTCAATAGTGGTATCAGAGCTCTAGATTTTTTTATTACATGATCATGTTTGCATTAAAATAAATCTAAAGAAAAACTCCATCGCACATACTGATCATAAGGTTATCTTGTTGCAAGGTTAATCCCTTACAATAAAAAGTTTGTCCTAGTATGTGCTGATCTATAGATCTGAATCATAAAAAAGTTAGATATGATCCAAGTAATTTTATGATTTAATTTTTGATTTTAAATAAAATATTTAAATAAATATTTAATTTATTATTGATTATTTAGATTAGATCTAAATAAAATCAGGATTGTATATACTGATTATAATGTTGTCCTGCTGTAAGATTTATCCCTTACAATAGAGAGGTTGTCCGAGCATGTGCAGACCTGAGAAACTTAAATCATAAATATGTTAGATAAGATCTAAAATAATTTATGATTTATTTTTAATTTTAAAATATACTATTAATTGGTTTATGATCTGATTTTGATTATTTAGATAAGATCCATATGATGTATTTCATATTTAGATCTACATCCTCATATTACATATGCTTGATATGTAGTTTTTAATTTGAATCTAGTTTCTATTTGTATGACATATATGCTATATGAAATTTAAATCATGAACTTACTTTCTGCAAGACTCTTGATTCAAAACCCTAAAACTTGATTTAAACATTGAAACAAATCAGATCTAAAATCATGAATTGAATGTGATTCAATGTAAATTGATTACACTTTGAAAATATTTCAAATGATTAAATCAAAAATTAGTTATGAAGTATCGAACCCCAACCCATCAGTCTTCAACTTAATTGAGAATTAAGTAATTATTTAGGATCTAGATTTATGATTTGAAGATCTTAAGATAATTTCATAAAATATGGGTTAAAGGGTAATGGGCTAGCTTTGATCAGGTCATTAAGTGGGTTAGACCTAGGGTTAGATTAAATATGGACTAAGTTAAGAAATTGATCAAATCTAATTAATAGTTAATTAGGATTAGATCATTTCTTTTTTATAGATCAATTCAATAGTTATAATTGATCAATGTCCATACATCTAACAAATGGACCTGATTGTGGCTCAGTGGTTGAGTCCGAGTCTTTAGACCAAATCAAAATTGATGAATCGATTAATCTCTAAGGTAAGCCTTACATTTCTAGATCGATGGTTTTTAATTGGCAGCCCGCTTACTTAGCCTTTCTGATGGTGTTTAAAACAACCTTTGGTAGACCCTCCCATCGATCTCACTTTTTTGGCTAATGTGGTTGTTGGTGCAGAATCTGGTTGACATCGGATCGAGTTGGAATTGAGGATGAAGAGGTCGCCATCACTGATCTATAAAATAAAGTTTCATCTGAAGTTGGTGGTGGTGGCTTCGGTAGGACCCTTCGATGATCAAGTTAGCTCTTCTGGTCAATAAAAATGGAGTGCTCAAAAAAGAATTCAGCAGAGTTTTGAAAAGAAAAAGAGAGCTTAAAAAAAATATATCTGATGAATTTTTTTTTATAGATGAAGCCTATAACAGACTGATAGTAACAACCATAACCATCCGATAGTGGGCTGCTGGGGTCACGTGGAATTTATTATGGAGAGAGATGTCATCCATAGAAGACTGATAATGATAGCCGTAACCATCCGATAATGGGATCGTCTGTAGTAGACTAATAATGATAGCCATAACCATCTGGTAGTGGGTCGCTTGGGGCCACATAGAATTTGTTATGGAGAGAGGTATCCGTTGTCGTGATATGCCCATTTACTGAGATTTAATAGTCGAAGTTTGGAAGAAGCAGGCATTGGTTAGTGAAGAGCTTTGACATATGTCAATTTCAGAGGAGTTCTGACTGCTAAAGAAAATACGGCTAGAGAAAATCATCCGAAAGGAATACTACTTGAAATATGGAAGTAATCCATTAGAAAAATCTAGATGGAGTTTGACTGATGGAGAAGTCCAGAAGGAGTCCGACTAGTGAAGAAGTTTGACTGATGGAGAAATCCAAAAGGAGTCCGATTGATGGAGAAGTTTGACTAATGGAGAAGTCCAGAAGGAGTCTGATTGGTGGAGAAGTTCAGCTGAAGAAAAAGTTTGGAAGGAGTCCGACTGATGGAGAAGCTCGGAAGGAGTCCAACTGTTGGAGAAATTTGACTGAAGGAGAAGTCTGAAAGAAGTTCAGTTGAAGGAGAAGTCTGGGAGAAGTTCAGTTGAAGAAGAAGTTTGGAAGGAGTTTGGCCACTATAGGAGTCTGGAAGGGGTTCGACCGCTGTAAGAGTCCAGGAGGGGTTCAACTGCTAGAGGTTTTCAACCACTAGAGAAATCCAAGAGGGGTTCGGCCACTAGAGGAGTCTGGAGGGGTTTGGCCATTAAAGGAATAATTTTCGATTGAAGCTCTTCCATGATTATCAGTTACATTAGGCTAAGCATCAGACTGGACTTCGATTGGAGTAGGGTTTATCCCCAACACTAATCCCCCCACTCTCGAATTCAAAATTTGAAGGAAGGAAGGACAAAAAAGATGACTGCTGAAGTTTTTTTTTAGGTTCTGCACCCATTGAGGTTGAAGCTCGGGGGAGATCTTATCTTTGATTGAAGTTGAATCTCGGAAGAGATCTTATCTTCCATGAAGATTGAGAGAGATCTTATCTTCTTTTGAAGTTGAAGCTCGAGAGAGATCTTATCTTCCATAGCGGTTGAAGGAGATCTTATCTTTTGTTTGAAGCTCAGGGGAGATCTTATCTCCAGCCGAGGTTGAGATTTCATCTCCAATCAAGGTTGAAGTCCAGGAAAGATCTTATCTCCAGTCGAGGTTGAAGGAGATTCTATCTCCTGTTGAAGTTGAAGCTTGGAGGAGATGTTATCTCTAGCCGAGATTGAAGGAGATCCTATCTTCTATTGAAGTTAAAGCTCGGGGGAGATTTTATCTTCAGCTGAGGTTGAAGTTTTGAGGAGATCTTATCTCCAGTCGAGGTTGAAGAAGATCCTATCTCCTGTTGAAGTTGAAGCTCAGAGGAGATCTTATCTCCAACCAAGGTTCAAGGAGCTAAAGTTGAAGGAGATCATATCTTCTGTTGAAGTTGAAGCTCGAGGGAGATCTTATCTCTAGCCGAGGTTGAAGCCCGAGGAAGATCTTATCTTCAGTCGAGGTTGAAGGAGGTCCTATCTCTTATTGAAGTTGAAACTCGGAGGAGATCTTATCTCCAGTCGAGATTGAAGGAGATCCTATCTTTTGTTGAAGTTGAAGCTCGGAGAAAATCTTATCTCCAGCCGAGGTTGAAGGTGATCCTATCTTCTGTTAAAGTTAATGCTCGGGGAAGATCTTATCTTCAGCTGAGGTCGAAGGAGATGAGGTTGAAGGAGATCCTATCTTCTGTTGAAGTTGAAGCTCGGGGGAGATCTTATCTCCAGCCAAGATTGAAGCCCGGGGGAGATCTTATCTTCAACCGAGTCGGGGCCTCTCTTCTCATCTCGTCTAAAATGAACGAGGCCTTCGACTTGCTAATGTTAGGGCGAAGTTCTCCTCCTATCCCTATCATGGAAATAGGGGCACAAATGGGACTTTGAATGGGCCTCTCGCCTCCTCCTATCTTAAATAACTGGAGGTCTTCGACTTGCTCATGTTAGGATGAGGTTCTCCTCCTATCCCTATTATGGTAATAGGGGCATAAATGGGCCATTGAATGGGCCTCTCTTCTTCTCTTATCTTAAATAATCAAAAATCTTCGAATTACTCATGTTAGGATGAGGTTCTCCTTCTGTCCCTATCATGGCAATAGGGGCACAAATGGACCGTTAAATGGGCCTCTCTCCTCCTATCTTAAATAATCGAAGATCTTCGACTTGCTCATGTTAGGATGAGGTTTTCCTTCTGTTCCTAACATGGCCACTTTTGATTGCTTTTTTTTTTGTTGTCACATAGTTTTTGCACCAAGGAACAATAATGTTGAGATGAAGAAATTTTATTGAAGAAAAATTACTGATAGTATATTCTCAGATTTTTTGAATTCCAAGATTGTGGGAGCGTTGTTCCTCCGAGCTCTTTAAGGCGATAAGCTCTGGACCAGACGACCTCCTCTATTTCATATGGATCTTCCCAATTTGGGGCAAGCTTTTTCTGGCTCTGAGGCTGAGAGATGGCAGCTCGTCAAAGCACTAAGTCTCCCAAAGATAGTGTTGATGATGCTAAGAGGCGGCCGATCTTCTTCTTGTTCCTTCCTCATTGGTGGTTCTGACTGCAGCAGCACCCTTGGCTGATCTTCTTTTGCTTCAGACCGACATCTGAGAAATCGATCCAGCCAGCCTCTCCTGATGAGCTCCTTAATTTCATTTTGGAGCTGAATGCATTCTTCAGTATCGTGGCCATGATCATGATGATACAAACAGTACTTGCTTCGATTATGCTTGTTTAGGAAAGATCGTAATTCTTCTGATCTTGATAGTTGATTCTTAATTTCCATCAGAACTTGAGTTTTAGGAGCATTAAAGGGGGCATAGTTATGGAACCTTCTAAGGAGAGAACTTCTTCATGCCCTTCTATTGGAGCTTCTTTGATGATGAGCTCGAGGAGAAGTTCGGGCTCGCTTGTGCTCGAAGGAAATTCACAAGCGTGGCCAAACTTCATTTGGCCCTCCATCAGCTGTGGGTCTATTAGACTCGCCTGCCTGTTGCTCTCCTATGGCTTTCTTATCTTTCAATTTGAAGGCTTCTTCCACTTGGGCATATCCTTCAACCCGAGCTAGTAGATCGGCAAAGTTTCTGGGGTACTTCTTCTTTAGGGAGAATAGTAGATCATTCTTTTGAAGGCCATCCTTAAGTGCGGCCATTGCAATAGACTGGTCCAGGTTTTGGACCTCTAATGCAGCAGCATTAAATTGGATGACATAAGTTTGGATAGATTTTTCCTCCTTCTGCTTGATATTCATCAGAAAATTTGAACGTCGGTGCGGACGTCGATTGCTGACAAAGTGAGCCACAAACTGATGGCTCATTTGATCGAAGAAAAAGATGGTACCCAACTTAAGTGCTGAGTATCAGTTTCTTGTTGCTCCTTTTAAGGTAGATGGGAAAGCTCAGCATAAGATGGCATCTGATGTGCGATAGAGCAGCATCATGGTCCGAAAGACCTTCAGATAGTCGATCGGATCAGAGGTTCTACGTAGCTTTCAAATTGGGGGAGCTTGAAGTTCGACGAAATGGGCTCTTGCATAATTCGGGAAGAGAAAGGAGGATCGGTGCAGATGTGGTGGAGTTTGTCAATCCACCGATCCATCTCCCATAGTTTCTGATCGAGGATGTCATCTCGATCATAGATCTTGGAAGACTTTTGGCTATAGATGGGGAAGATCTTTTTTGGAGAAGAATCATGATCCGAACAAGGATTCTCTGCTCTCTATTTTTTCTTCCTAGGGACGATGGATATGCTAGCCCAAGTGCTCCTCCTTAGGACTGATTTCTGACATCCCGATGGTGGGTTTTTTAATGGAACTACCATTGGAGGCTGCTGCATGGCCTGCACCATTTTAATGAGGCCCTGAACCTATTGCTTCAGTAGGTTAAACTGCTTCGGATCTACCATGGCTGTCGGTGGAAGAGGAGGTTGAAGCACCAATGATGGAGTAGGAATGGATGGATCTGGCTCAGATCTAACGACTAAAGCAGTAGATCTCTGGGTTGTTACCATCTTTGGGGGTATTTCTTGAAATTGAAGGAGAGGATGGAGATGAACCTTGAAGAAGAAGATCCACAAGGTTGATTGAACACTCCTTTAAGAATAAGGAAACCTCAGGAATAGAGGTTCCTTCCTCTAGTGCTAATCCTGTTGGTGCAAAATCTGATTGACGTCAGATCGAGTGGACTTGAGGAAGAAGAGGTCGTCGTCGGTGACCTACAAAATAAAGTCCCATCTAGAGTCGGTGGTGGTGGCTCCAGCAGGATCCTCCGATAATCAAGTCAGCTCTTTTGGCCAACAGAAATGGAGTGCTTAGGAAAGAATTCAGCAGAATTTTGAGAAGGAGAAGAGAGCTTAAAAAAAATATATCTAGAGGATCCCTTTTTATAGATGGAGTCTGTAACAAATTGATAGTGATAGCTGTAATCGTTCGATAGTGGGCCGCTCGAGGCCATGTGAAATTTATTACAAAGAGAGGTGTCATCCATAGTAGATTGATAATAATAGTCGTAATCATTCGGTAATGGGATCATCTGTAGTAGACTGATAATGATAGCCATAACCATTCGATAGTGGGCCGCTCGAAGTCATGTGAAGTTTATTATGGAGAGAGGTGTCCATTGTCGTGATTTGTCCATTCGTTGAGATTTAATAGTAAAAGTTCGGAGGAAGCAAGCATTGGTTGGTGAAGAGCTTTGACATATGTCAATTTCAAAGGAGTTTGGACTCCTAAAGAAAATACGGCTAGAGGGGATCATCTAAGAGGAATACTACTTGAAATCTGAAAGTAATCCGCTAGAGAAATTCAAATGGAGTTTGACTGACGGAGAATTTCAAAAAGAGTCGATTGGTGGAGAAGTTCGATTGATGGAGAAGTCTAGAAGGAGTCCGACTGATGGAGAAGTTCGACTGAAGGAGAAGTCCGACTGATGGAGAAGTTCGAAAGAAGTCCGACTGATGGAGAAGTTTGATTGATGGAGAAGTCCAGAAGGAGTCTGACTGGTGGAGAAGTTCGATTGATGGAGAAGTCCAGAAGGAGTCCGACTGGTGGAGAAGTTCGATTGAAGGAGAAGTCTGACTGATGGAGAAGTTCAAAAGAAGTTCAACTGGTGGAGAAGTTTGACTGAAGGAGAAGTTTGAAAGAAGTTCAGTCGAAGGAGAAGTCTGGGAGAAGTTCAGTTGAAAGAGAAGTTTGGAAGGAGTTCAGCCACTGTAGGAGTTCGGAAGGGGTTCGACCACTATAGGAGTCCGGGAGGGGTTCGACCATTGGAGGAGTTCGACCACTGGAGGAGTCTAGAGGGGTTTGGCTACTAGAGGAAGAATTTTTGATCGAAGCTCTTTCATGATTACCAGTTACATTAGGCTAAGCATCAGACTGGACTTCGACGGGAGCGGGGTTTATCCCCAACAGTAGTTAATCAGCTTTTGATTAGGTTGCTTATTTATTTGTGCTAACCCATGTCACATAAGACATCAGTAAAACTGATCTAGGTGCCCATGGACCAAAATTGATCATAGTCCTCATCAATGACTTGAGAAGATAGTGGGAGGATTTGATTTGGTGAAGTTAGTGGGAGCAACTTGATCCATATCTTCTTTATTCTTAAATCATAAAAGTAATTTAAATCTTTTTAAATTATTAGATCCTTAAAATGATAAAGTTACAGGGATAACTGAGTCATAGCCTCCTATTAAGTTGGATGATAATGGATCTATTAACTCAATTGTCATTGGAGGTCCAAAGGCCTGGTGCTTATTGACTAATGAAATTATCATTTATAATATGATGATTTAGAAGTATCTCTTTAATGGTAGTTAGGTTGACCAACCAAAGTTAGGTTTAATCGTTCATTGGTTAGATACATCAAGTATGATCATATTAATGGTTGGACCTAATCGAATCCTTTCAGTGGAGGCCAAAGCCTACTGATTAAGTTTTTGGAGCAAAATTAAATTACTAAAAGTTATTTTGAGAAAAGATGTTAGATGTGTGCCCTAGAAGCTAGATTGGCAAAATACTTGTAATACACTTCTAAGGGTAATTTTATAATTTTAACTATAAATTAATAAAAAAATTATTTTCTATCATAGTATGTATTTAAAGTGTCTGTGATACATCCTTTGAGTTAATGGTAATGATAATTCATATTTTCAAGAGTTAAAAATTTAAGACATGAATTTTCATAATTAACTCATAAATAGTTTTCGACTGTAAGATCATCACGAGGATGGTAATCGATCCGAAAGGTTGGTGTACGATCGCTTTCTTAGGATGGATGTGTCTTGAGCTATGATGTGGAGATACCAGAGCAAGAGTATATGTACTCATTAGAGAATGAGGGCACTGAGCATGACCACCTCGAGTAATCATAAAAAAGTCTATCTTCTCATCGATAACTGACTCAATGCTGCAGTGATGTGTCTGATTCTTTGATATGAGGAGCATCGACAGTTCATCTTGAGGGTGTTATAATTTGACTACACCATAACTCGATCTCCTAGATATTTGGAATCCTAAAATATATGTTGGCTATAGCATGTTCATTGTAGAAATTGGATTACACCAAAAAGGGATCTATCTATCTCAGTAGATGAGGAGCAGTCCTATGATAATCATGAGATTGAGTACTCAAGCCCATGGCCATGGCAGAGTAAAGATGATAGGAAGAGTTTCTATTAGAGTTTCACATTGGACTCGAATTGAGTGATTAATTCATATGATGGATATTGGGTTTGACGAGTTCACCATAATCCTAATCCTATCAGGGCTTAAGATAGAAGAACCCAATCACACAGGTAGCTACACCAAGAGGTTCCCTCTTGGTTCTAATAGGTTGCCATCATATACTGCTAGGTGTCACTGGTAGATTTTGGGAGATATTAGAATGATTTAGATGATTGTTCACTCTAACTATATGAATCAGAAAAGTTTTAGTCTATCGAATGGTATTTTGATGATGTCGATGATAGTAATCACGACATGTCTCATTACCATACGGAACTAAATCTAACTGGGTCACACAAATAAAGATTTGGATCTGAATATCATCAATTAGACTGACTCAGTTCAATTGATTTGGATTAGATCCAATTAGGTTCAAGAAAATCATGCTAGCACACGATTGAGCCTAACATTCTTCTTTTGTAGTCATTTTGGTTCACCTCAACTGAGCCAAATTTATTTGGGCTCACTCAGGAACCTTATTTTAGTCTGATTGGAGCTTGTCTAGATTAGAAAAGGATTATCTTAATTTATTATTTGGATTTAAGACAACACTTGTCAATTCCTATCACCTGCTAATTCCTATTTTTGAACATAGGTCAACAGTTGATCCTGGACACTTATGTTAGATGTATGCCATAGAAGCCAGATTGGCTAATCACTTGTAATACACTTCTAAGGATAATTTTATAATTTTACTATAAATTAATAAAAAAATTATTTTCTATTATAGTGTGTATTTAAAGTGTTTGTGATATATCCTTTGAGTTAATGGTAGTGATAATTCATATTCTTAAGAGTTGAAAATTTAAGACATGAATTTTCATAATTAACTCATAAATAGCTCCCGACTATAGGATCATCACGAGGGTGGTGATTGATTCAGAAGGTTGGCGTATGATCACTTTCTTAGGATAGATGTATCTTGAGTCTATGGTGTGGAGATACTAGAGCGAGAGTATAGGTACTCATTAGAGAACGAGGGCACTGAGCGTGACCACCTCGAGCAGTCATAAGGAAGTCTACCTTCTCAACAATGACCGACTCATTACTGCAGTAGTGTGTCTGGTTCTTTGACTTGAGATGCATCGACTGTTCATCTTGAGGGTGTTATAGTTTGACTACACCATAACTCGGTCTCCTAGCCATTCGAAATCCTGAGGTGTATGTTGGCTATAGCATGTTTATTGTAAAAAGTGGATTATATCAATAGGAGATCTATCATGAGGAGCAATCCTATGATAATCATGAGATTGAGTCCTTAAGCCTATGGCCATGGTAGAGTGAAGATGATAGAAAGAGTTTCTATTAGGATTTCACATTGGACTTGAATCGAATGATTAATTCATATGATGAATATTGGGTTTGACGAGTTCACCTTAATCCTATTCCTATCAGGGCTCAAGATAGAAGAATCTAATCACATGGGTAGCTACACCGAGAGATTTGCTTTCGATTCTGATAGGTTGCCACCATATACTTCTAAGTGTCATTGGTGGATTTTGGGAGCAATTAGAATGATTTAGATAATCTATCATTCTAATTATATGAATCAAAAAAGTTCTGGTCCATTGAAAGATATTTCGATGATGTCGATTATAGAGATCATGACATGTCTCACTACCATACGAAACAGGATCTAACTAGATCACACAAATAAGGGTTTAGGTCTGGATGTCATCAATTGGACTAACCCAGTTCAATTGATTTGGATTAGATCCAATTAGATTCAAGAAAATCATACTAGCACATGATTGAGCCTAACATTCTTCTTTTGTAATCATTTTGGTTCGTCTCGACTGAGCCAAATTTATTTGGACTCACTTAGGAACCTTGTCTTAGTCTGACTAGAGCTTGTCCAGATCAGTAAAAGATTATCTTAATTTATTAGATGAATTTAAAATAATACCTGCTAATTTCTGTCATGTGCTAATTCCTATTTTTGAACATAGGTCAACAGTTGACCCGGGACACTTGGACATAGGGCCATGTGTTATGCACTAATAGGAAAGCACCTAGGGCTCTTGTCTCCCTACTAAAAGAGGTAAGAGAGAGGGTGCATGCCACCCTAGGCATGCACCCCATGTGGATAAGAGATGGAGGCCCATACAGATGGGACTCCAGGATTTCTTGGTGGGTTTAAACACCTAGATGCCAAAGACTTCTGGTTTATCAAGTGTTGGCGGCACCTATGTGAATTTTTAAGGAACTCTCATCTGATTGGATCAGATAATATCATCCCACTAATCAGATTTAGATTTGATTGAATAAAAGCTTTTGTTTGGTCGGGATGATGTGGCACTGCATGGCAAAACAGGGTCTATTTAAACCCTGTCTGCGCCTAGGGTTAATAAGCTTCTTCCTTTCACCATGCCGCAAGGCTGCCCTCCATTATTCTATGCCTTCCTTTGATCCTCTCTCTCTCCTCTCCATGCCCAAAGGAGTTGGGCATGGGTTCAAGTGCAATCCAAGGAATAAAGGCACCCAGATCAAGAAGAAGGCAGCATTGCTGAAAGAGACAACCACTACTTCTTCAAATAAGTTTTAAAGAACTTCAAGATTAGATCCAGATCTAATTTTTGAAGAAGAAATTTAGAAAGAGAAGACCTTTAGATCCTATCTGAGTGGACACTGGTAGAGGTCAGGCACGTGCGTGGCTCCTTCTAGAACCTCAGGATCAATCAAGATCATCACATGATAATCAGATTACCCAAAATAAAGGTATGAAATTAAATTAGATTTAATTTTATTTTTAATTTTTAATATTAGATCTTTAGGATTAGATCCAAGATGTCTTAGATATAGTTAGGATTATAGAAAAAAAATTTTAAAATATTTTTTCATATCCAATCAGATCTGAACAATCCTATGCCAAAAAAATAGGATTTTACCTTCAACTGGTATCAGAGCCAGGTTGGCAGTTCATCAGATCTATTTTAAATCTGATATAATTCTTACTTAAGATCTAATATTAAAAAATTTTAGATATCACATCAGATGTAATAAGATCTTAAATTAAAAAATTAAAAATTTTATGATTTAGATCTATAATGTATGAGATGCATGACTAGACTAGGAATATATAGAATAGTTCTATATGTAGTCTAGTATAATCATATTATTAAATTAATTAAATATAATTTTAAATTTAATTTATTTCTATTTTTTTCATATTATAATTATTATAATCAGATCTAAAAAATAGAAAATAAAATTTTTAATTTTTATTTTATTCATATAAGATATGAAAGATGCATGCTTAGACAAGTTATAGAATAGTTCTATAAAATATCTAGAATAGTTTTATTTTTGATATGATCAAATTTAAATTCTATTTTTTAGATATTATATGTGATATATTAGATCTGAAAGCATGTGAGTTTAATTTAGTTATGATACATGAGATGTATGCAAAAATGTATAAGTTAGATCATTAATTATATATGCGATATATGATTTAGATCTAACTAGTTTTGTAGTAGAAATTATATTTCTGATTAAGATGTTCTCCTTGTCCGTCTAGTCATAAGAATACAGTAGGATTTAAAGATCCTCTCCTCCCATTCGATGGAATGTTCTTATGATATGTAGGGGTGTTGTGCGTTCGTTCTTAATTAGAAATCAAAACTTATTTTTCTACAAAATTCTAGATCCAAAAATTCTAAGATTTTATTACATATTTTATTTATTAACCCAAAACTTAATTAAGAATTAAGATTATAAAATTAATTAGGTCTAAAAATTATGAATTTTCAGATCTAAGACATATTCATAAAATTAGGTTTGAGCTTGGATAGCTCAATTAGATCTAGCAGTTGATCAAACTAAATCAAGAGTTGATTAGGTGGGATCAAAGAAAGTTTAGATTTAACTAGTCTAATATGATTAAGTCTGGATCAAGAACGAATCACAGTGAGATGTGACATGATCAAGTCAAGATCTAATTTGGCTCCATGATTCGAGCCTAAATTATAGGCTAATCCAATTGGTTTTGATTCAATAATTTGGTGTCTAAGGTAAGTTTGGCAGATACAATCAACTAATTTTTAATTGAAAGCTAATCAATCTGAAAGCATTCTTATCGAGTTAATGGCATATTCCTTCCATCGATCTTACTTACCTGGCCATTTGTGTTGACCCAGTTTTGATTTGTGGCTGACAATTTGAGCTAATCCATGCCACTAGATTAGTCATAATTGTTATGACTAAGTCAAGTCAAGTTTAAAGAGATCTAAATTAAATCTTTCTAAAAAAATATTAGGTCTAAGATCTTCTACCATTGTAGATATCCAGGCCCTTTTCGGGGTTGATTGTTCTCGACCGAATATAGTGGCTCAGTTGCACTGGAAAGATGCAACCATGTCTATTAGGCATTGGATGCTACGGATTGGAGGATGGGTTGGGCTCAATATTTCGGATATGATGAGGGACCTAATCAAAAATTTAATTAATACAAATGGTGGATCTAACTTAACTAAGGAGTAGATCAATATTCTGGACATGATGAGATTCATGAATTAGAGATCAGGTTTGGGTGCACCATGATTAGAGAATCATTGGACAAGAGTTGTCCACTTATCGGTTGATCCATCACCAATAACTGTTAGGTGAGGTGATGTGCCAGTCGGTGGGATTGCATCATCCATTAGAAATCAATAATCATGGAGATTTTTACATCTTTGCAAAGAAAGTATAGAAATTCAAGTAAATAATGGGAGCCTAATTTATTTAAAAATAAAACTCCTAAATAAATTGGTTAAGTCTAATTACAAAATCTAACTAGAAACTTTGACTCTCTACAAGAAGATGTTTGCATCCAACCCACTAACTCGCATCCTGGATACCCATAGACTGACCAGACCCAACTACAAGGATTGGCTCTAAAATTTTAAAATTATTTTGGGTTTTGAAAAGTTGACTCATATGTTGGACTAGGATCCTCCCACCTTACCAGCCCCTCCATCCGTTGATCAGAGAGCATCTCTAGAGAAGTAGATGGATGAAGATAATAAAGCCAGGTATTACATGTTGGGCTCGATGTCTGATGAGCTCCAGCATCAACATGAAGATATTAAGACTAGCTACCAAATGTTGGCTCACCTTAAGAGTTATTTGGTGAACAGAGTCACGCAACCAAATATCAAGTCACTAAGAGACTGTTTAAGGCTTAGATGCATGATAGACAGTCGGTCCAAAATCATTTTCTAATGATGATCAAGGACTTAGAAGAGCTTAAGAAGCTCAATATCAAGTTAGATTAGGATCTACAGATTGATATAATTTTACAATTCTTGACTGATGCATATAGGCAGTTCATCATGAACTACCATATGCATAAACTTCAAAATACCTTGGCTAAGCTCATGAACATGCTGGTTACTACCGAGCTTTTTATGAAAGGTTCTAAAGGCTTAGTACTTGCTATGAAGCAGACTTTCTTCAAGAGAAAGTCTTTTGGAAAGAAGAAGAAGTCCATGAAGAAGAAGGTGTATGGTGGGAAGAAGAAGAAGATCGTTGACAAAGAAAAATATTTCTATTGTAATACTGACGACCATTGGAAGTAGAACTATTCTTTGTACCTGGCCAGCCTGAAGAATAAGAAGAAGGCAGGTCCTTCTGAAGGTATGCTCATTATAGAATCTAATCTTACAGTTTCTTCTGCATCAAGTTGGATGCTTGACTCTGGTTCTAGTACTCACTTGTACAGTTCTATGTAAGGTCTTGAGGATAGCAGGAGGCTGAGGGATGGTGAGATGATCCTACACATCGAGAATAGAGCAAGAGTTATTGCTATAGCCATGGGAACCTATCCTCTATGATTACCATCAAGATTAGATTTAGTTCTTAAGGACTATTTTTATATGCCTGCAGCAAGCAGGAATTTGATTTTTATTTCATGTTTAGCACAAGAAGGCTATGTAATTAGTTTTCTTAAGCACCATTGTAATATTCTTTATGAAAAAAATAAAGTTGCAAGTGGTTTCCTTATATATGGTCTCTACTAGTTACATATTAATGTTTCTATTTTTAATATCAAGCAGAATGTGAATGCCATAGGATCAAAGCGGTCTAGGGATAGTCTAAATGATAGATATCTATGGCACCTTAGGCTAGGTCATATAGCTGAAGACAGGGTTAACAAATTAGAAAAATTTAGGCTATTGAGTTTATTGACTTTTGAGTTATATCCGATTTATGAATCATGCCTTCATGATAAAATGACCAAGTTACCTTTTATGGAACATGAGGAAAGGGCCACAGACCTACTTGTCCTAGTATATACTGATGTATGTGGCCTATTTGATGTGCCAGCTAGAGATAATTATGTCTACTTCATCATCTTTATCGATGATTTATTTTGGTATGAGTATGTGTATTTGATGCATCATAAGTCTGAAGCTTTTGAAAAGTTCAAGAAATTCAGATTCGAAGTAGAAAAATAATAGAAAAATCTATTATGATTCTTCGATCAGATCGAGAAGGTGAATACCTTAGTCAAAAATTCCTATACTATCTTAAGGATAATGGCATAGTCTCTTAATAGACTCTACCTAGAATGTCTTAACTCAATAGGTTTTAGAATGGAGAAATTGGATCCTATTAGATATGGTTCAATCCATGATGAGTTTCATGGACCTTCCTGAGTTTCCTTGGGGACATAATCTTATGACCACTATATATTTACTAAATAGGGTTCTCCCTAAAACCATTCCTACCACACCGTATGAGATATGGCATGGTAAGAAACTAAGTCTGAGTCACCTTAGAATTTAGAATTATCCGGCCCATGTCAAGAGACAACAGGCGGATAAATTAGAGTCTAGATTCTTTAGAGCTTGACTTATTGGATATCCTAAAGAATCATTAGGATATTATTTCTATCTTTCGAAAGATCATAATGTGATTGTGAGTCGATATGCCATCTTCCTTGAAAAATACTTATTCAAGATGGTGACATCGAAAGGCAGGTTAGACTCGAGGAGAAAGTGTCCGATGAGAAATGAGCTAAGGAACTTATGAAACCCAATCAGATTGAGCCAACCTAGATACTACCTCCTCCATCTCGTAGATCAAGTAGAATTTTCTATCCTCCTGAAAGGTACTTAGGTACTATATCAGAAGATGTAGAGAAAATATTCCTCATAGAAAATGGGGTTCATGGTGATGATCCCAAAACTTATGACAAGACGATATCAGATGTCGACTCTGAGAAATGGTTAGAGGCAATGAGGTCAAAGATTGACTCAACGCATTCAAACCAAGTCTGAACCTTGGTAGATCCACCTGAAGATATAGTACCTATTGGGTGTAAATGGATCTTCAAGGGAAAGATGGGTGCCGATGGGAATGTAGAGATATTCAAAGCAAGGCTCATAGCAAAAGGGTATAGTCAGCATGAAGGCATTGATTATCAGGATACTTTTTCGTCAGTAGCCATGCTCAAATCTATCCGTACATTGCTTGCTGTTGCAACTTATTTTGATTACGAAATATGATAGATAAATGTAAAAATGGTATTCTTAAATGGATATCTTGAGAAAGATATCTATATGGAACAGCTGCTGGATTTCACATCCAGTGATAGTGATCACAAGGTATGCAAGCTGCAAAGATCTATATATGGACTTAAGCAAGCATCTTAGAGCTGAAATGCTCATTTCAATGATGTAATCAAATCATTTGGATTCATCAAGAATGAGGAGGAGCCCTATGTTTTCAAAAAGATTAGTGGGAGCATTGTTGTCTTCCTCGTAATGTACATGGATGACATTCTCCTAATTAAGAATGATATTTTCATATTGACTACAGTCAAAATGTGGTTATCTAAGGAGTTCTCTATGAAAGATCTAGGAGAAGCATCCTTCATTCTGAGAATTAAGATCTATAAGGATAGACCGAATAGGATGCTGGATCTCTCATAGAAAATATACATAGAGAAGGTGCTGAAGAGGTTCAGCATGAAAAATACCAAGAGGGGTTTAGTACCCTTCAGACATGGCATTCATCTCTCCAAGAAAATATGCCATAGCACACCTAAGGAGATTGAATGCATGAGCAAGATCTCTTATGCTTCAGCAATAGAAAGCCTCATGTATGCCATGCTGTGTACATGATCTAATATTGCCCATGCTGTGAGTGTCATGAGTAGGTATCAGTTAAATCCAGGCGAAGAACACTGAACTTCTATGAAATATATCCTTAAGTACTTGAGAAGGATTAAGGATATGTTTCTAGTCTTTGGTAATGGAGAACTCCAGGTCCAGGGGTATATAGACTTGGATTTCATGTCCAATATAGATGATGAAAAGTCAACATCTGAAAGTCTGTTTATTTATAATGGTGGAGCTTTCAGTTGAAAGAGTTTCAAGCAGACGATGATAGCAGACTCCACCATGGAAGCAGAGTACATCACTGCATCGAAGGTTTTAAAAGAGGTGTTCTAGTACAAGAAGTTTGTTGTAGAGCTCGGAGTGATGCCATCAGATGTCGTTCCTCTATACTGCGACAATAATGGTGCCATAGCCCTAGCTATGGAGTCGATGTCTCACCAAAAATTCAAGCACATCGAGCAGCGATACCACCTCATCCATGATTACCTCGAGAAGGAATACGTCGAGGTCAAGAGAGTCAACACTGTAGACAATGCGGCTAATCTGCTGATAATGTCATTGAGTCAGTAGAAAATCGAAGCCCATCTTAAGAAGATGGGACTTAGATTTGTAGCTAATTGATTTTAGATCAAGTGAAAGTTTGTTAGATGTGTGCCCTAAAAGCCAGATTGGCTAAATACTTGTAATACACTTCTAAGGATAATTTTATAATTTTAATTACAAATTAATAAAAAAGTTATTTTCTATCACAATATGTATTTAAAGTGTCTTTGATGGATCCTTTGAGTTAATGGTAGCCATAATTCATATTCTTAAGAGTTAAAAATTTAAGACATGAATTTTTATAACTCATAAATAGCTTCCAACCATAGGATCATCACAAGGGTGGTGATTGATCTAGAAGGTTGGTGTATAATTGCTTTCTATTGTCCAGGTATGGCCATCCGAGATGGGGGGGAGGTGAATTAAATTTATAAAATTTTTGGCCAAATTATACTCTAAAATAAATATGTGCTTCTAATTAAGAGAAACTTGAATACTTATGGTGAATGAGTAATGTATAGCAGTGGAATTAAAAGCAACTAACTAATGCAAATATATAAAGCAAATAAGAAAAGTGATAAGAATGCGATGTGTTGTTAAGACACCATATTTATCAGTTTAATCTGACTTCTTAAAATAATTAAAAATGCATAGATAGTAGTGAGTCGGATTGAATTCACAGGGAAGGTAGTGTTTTTAGATTTAAAATTTTTTATTTTCTTAAAAGAAAAAAGAAAAAAATTTAAAAATAGAATTTAAAGTCAAAAATTAAAATTGCGAAGTGAAAATTAAATTATGCAGAAAAGTAAACTTGGTACTAAGATCTACTAATTAGATCTTAGCATCTACTTGCAGTAAAATAAAGAACAATAATTAAAGTACAAAAATTAAATTACAATAAAAATAAAAGGTTGAAATCAAAGTGCAAAAAATAAAATTCATATTAATTAAAATTTTAAAATTTAAATACATAAAATTTAAAAAAATAATAAAATAAAATAAAATAGCTTGATCTCTGATCTTGGATCGGCATGGGTGGAAAGATGGTGTAGAAGCCCAGCTTTTTCTTTTGGCACCAATTATCTCAAAGCAGCTATTAACCCAGAGCCTAGCTTTACCCTATACCAAAGCTTCACCTTGACCAGAGATGTCGATTTCTAGAGGCCTGGGGTCCTTTTTATAGAGCTAGGAGGGTTGAAGAGTTTTCTTTTGGGCAATATGGGACTAAGGAGCTCTTTGATCATCAAAATATGAAGAAATTTGAGTGAAAATTAGATTAAAAAGAGTTTTGAATGAATTATTCTATTCTGGATGAAATCTAACCATCAATAGGAATCCAACGGGCAAAAAATGTTCAAAATCGGATGTGTATCGGCCCAGATCAGTTCGGATTAAATTTTGATCGTATGATTACATTAATCAGGAGAAAATATGACCGTTGGATCAAGTTTTGGATGTTTTAATCAACTTGGAAGCTTCCTGGACCGTTTGATCTAAGTCAGATGTGAGCGCTGCCGTCCGATGGCATGCTGGAAGCTGAATCAAATCCGAAAATAACCACCACCGTTCGATCTTGACTGCAATCAACCGGATCCATTTGATCGCACCTTTACTGTTCCTATGGACCGTGTGGACCGACTGCACCATACACTGCAATCAATCAGCACCTTCTGTCATTGAGTTAAAAGTCCAAAATGCCCTGTGAGCCATGATAGATTTTCTGTGAACCCATTAAGGGTTTAGGTCCACCACATGTTGCTCTGTGATTCATCGATTTCTATTGAGCTGGCGGTCCACTCCTGACTAGTGGCTTCTATGGTTGAGTCAGCTTTAACAGTTTGGCTTAGCTTGATGGTTTGGCTTGCGGAGCCGGCTGAGCCATTTTTCTTTTTTTATTTAATTTTTATTTATTTTATTTTTTTAGAAATTCATATCTTCTTCGTTTTAGCTCCATTTTGCTCAAAACTTATTTCATTGTGATCAAAAAAATAAGCTATTTCTATTGATAATAAAATTTAATCTTTTAATTTTATTATTTTTTAATTAATTTTTTAATTAATAAAAATATTAATTTCTTAAAAATTATATATAAATTAATTATTAATTCTTAAAAATTAATATAAATTAATTAATAAATTAATACTTTTACTGGTGAATTTATGGTACTTATCAGAAAGCAAGAAAAGCAAAATCACAAAACATACATACAAAGATTTTATAGTGGTTCGGTGCAATCTCATACCTACGTCCACTCTCCAAGCTATCTCCTTAAGAATTTTACTATAATCTAAGATTATAGTGCATTTATTTTGACCCAAGATCACAAACAAATCTGGTTGATTTTGTCGAGCTCACCAACCATAATCCTACACTGATAGTTTTCTTGGGTTCACTATCAACTCAGTTGGTTTTAACCTAGGAGCACCAACCACAATCTTTATATGATTGTTTTTTGATCTCACAATCAATTAAGTTGGTTTTTTTTGGATCACCAACCAAAACCTCACAAGTGATTATTTTTCTCCAGGCTAACAATCAATCTCGATTGGTTTTTACTTTGGCTTACCAATCAAACCACTACAATCATTCAATTCAAGACTTGGACCAACCGAAGTTTTTTATCCTAAGAAACTTGAAATAAAATGTAAAATATAATAAACAAAATAAAAATAAATTCTTTGATGCTTAAGAGAAGAAATTCTAGGAGCTTAGCTTGTTGGCTTGATTTTTTCTCTTTGAATACTTGAGAAAAGTTGTAGATGATCTTCTATAGCAATAGCCTAGCTTCTCTCAAAGTGAGGATGTTAGAAGGACAAAGGAATATCTATGAATCACTCTTCTTTTCTTTTCTGCTCACTTCTCTGAGTTTCTCAAAGAATGCATAATAATCTCTCCAAAAACCACTTTTTAATGCTCCAAGTATTTTTTTATATATTCCAAAGGTTTTCCACTATTATACGTTACAAACATAGACTTCTGAAAGTGATCTAACCATTAGAAAAGAGAAAATAGCCATGGAAAGCTTGTGGGATGAAAAAGCCCTAGTTATGAAAACTAGTTATTACAGACATTGGGCCAGCTCAGTTTCAGACTGGGTCATCTTAGTCTCACTGGGTCGGCTCAATTTATAGCTAGGTTGGCTCAGTTTCCTGGGTCTTAAATATTTTACTTTTTATGCTTTTCATCTTCTATTTTCATTGAGACTAAGTTGGCTCAGTTTCAGACTGGATCGATCCAGTTTGCATGCCATGCATACCAAAGATAGTTTGTGATCCTTTCTTCTTCAAATAATTTGTAGGCTAGACTTGCCTTTTTGACTTGATTTTATTTTCATTAAGATATCGAGTTTGAAGTTTCAAAATTATACATTCTCATAAACATGGTTAGACTTTATAACTTATACTTAAACTCTTTGTCATCATTAAAATCAATCTTTGAGTCAACAATCTTTCCCTTTTTGATGATGATAAAATTTTTGAGTATATGCAAATAATATATAGTGAATTTCTAAAAGATTACATATTTAGAAAGCATAAAACCACTAAACAATAAGAACATACTTTGTTCTAATTAAGCTCAAGCCTATACTCAATAATAACTCTTCTCTTTTTTGACAACATCAAAATGAACAACTCAAAAGGAGGTGATTAATAAAATCAATAGAGTAAAGTCTTCTTTAATAGTCCAAAATCATTAAACTCTTCCTTAATATTATTGTCAATTGAGTTTAATTTTTATTCAAAATTTGCTCTCCCTTACTATATGCCATATTTCTTAATTCCATTTCTTGCTTACTCTTGATCAATTTTATATCTCATAACCAAATTTAAATCATATTATGAAAAAAAATATCACAAGATTTTGAGTAATTTAATATGTTAAATTCACTTTCTTCATTTACCAAATTCTCTCCTCCTTTTTGTCATTATAAGTATTTGCTATAATTCAAGGTACCAATCGAGTTTGAAAGTATTTCTTTAAAAAGTTCAGCTTATCGAACAAATATGTTAATATTTTTAATTATTCTTAAACTTTAATAATGAAAGTTCATAAATTAATTTTATTCAATATATCTTAAATCATAATCAATTATGATAACAACATCAAAATCAACAAGATAAACATTGAGTCATTTGACATCCAATTGGTGGTATGATAATCAATCAAATAAATTAAGATCAAAGTATAAGATTATTGCAAGCTTTGAGAGATCATCAAAATTTATCAATTTACTAAATTTTTGACAATACATGAAAACTATTCAAATTGAGGTATCATAATATACATACATATTAATGGATCATCAGAATAAATTTAATAATAATTGATGGTATGATGTCAAAATAAGTTTAGCTTTTACCAAGTATCATCACCTATCAACTTTCATTTTCGAAGCATCCATAGAAATTTGCTTTTTTCACTTCATTGGATGCTTGGAGAACCTGCAAAATTATTTGCTAATCTTTGGTATCCAAGTCATCTTGGATCCATTGAGGTTAGAGCATATGGTTTCTTTTGGAATCCAAATTTGTTTAATTAAAGTATAGCCAATTCTCTTAGTATTACATTCTAAAATTTTATGGCCTACTTTATCATATTTGAAACATGTATTGAATGATTTTTAGATGAAGCTTTGCTAAACATGTTGTTCATAAATTTTTATTTTCTCAATGGATTATATCAAATTCTAGCTTTATCGAAAATAATTTTTTGATTGATTAAAATAGATTGAAACTTTTGAGAGCCAATTGTAAACTTGTTAAGTATAGGCTTCAATCTTTCAATCTCTTTTCTTAAGTTTGTATTTTCTTCCAAAAGAGATTTTTTAGAGCTTAAAAAACTTTTTTTTTCTTTAGCAATTGAATTCTTTTCTTTCATGAAAATCTCTTTTCCAATTAAGAGTATTCTTTTCTTCAACTAAAGATTTTTTAGATTTAAGAAGTGCTTTTTTTTTCTTAGTCAAAGCATTATTTTCTTTCAAAATATCCTTTTTTTAATTAAAAGATTATTCTTTTCATTAACTAAAAGAAGATTTAATTTCTTTAATTCTTTATTTTTTAGTCTGATCTTTTTGTATTCATTCATTAAATCATTGAAGGCTCGAAATAACTCATCAAAAGTAAAATTGAAAGAATTTTTAAGGTTTACCTCATCATCATTGGCCATGAGGCAAGGATTTATAATTCTTTCTTTCTCTTTCTCATTTCTCTTTTCTTTTCTTTGCTCCTCCTTAATCAATGTTTTTTTTTTCTTTTGTTTCTTATTCTTTTTCTTCTTTTCATCCTCATGAGCCATGAGGCATATGTTGGGATGAGCTTATGTATCCTCTTGGGAGCTTGGTTCTTCTTTTTGATTTGCTTTTCCATAAGTCATTTTTAATTTCTTCCATATTTGATTCACTGAAACACATGAAGAAATTGCATTAAACTCATTAATATCTAAGGAGCAATAAAGCATGTTCATGACCTTGGCATTTAGTTGGGCCATCTCTTTATCACTCTTGATCAATGAATTATGGGTGTGTAAGCCGTCAACAATAATTTTTCATAAATTAAAGTAATGTTCTTGAATGAATATTTTCATCCTTGCTTTCCAATAGGTAAAATTTAAGCCATTAAAAAGTGGGGATCTATCTATGGAATGGCCTTCATTAAACAAAGAATCTATTTGGATCGCCTAGATCTTTATTTCTTGATGGATAAGTCAACAACTAATAATAGAGCACTTGCTTTGATACCACTTGTTGCTCAGATATGGCCACCCAAGAGGCGGGGTGAATTGGATTTATAAAATTTTATGGTAAATTATATTCTAAAATAAATATATGCTTCTAATTAAGAGAAACTTGAATGCTTATGGTGAATGAGCAATATGTAGCAGTGAATTAAAAGCAACTAACTAATACAAATATCTAAAGCAAATAAGAAAAGCAAGGAAATCAAAATCACAAAATAAATATACAAAGATTTTATAGTGGCTCGATGTAATTCCATACCTTTGTCCACTCTCCAAGCTATCTCCTTGAGAATTTTACTATAATTCAAGATTATAGTGTATTTATTTTGCCCTAGGATCATAAACAAATCCAGTTGGTTTTGCTAGACTCACCAACTACAACCCTATACCGATAGTTTTCTTGGGTTCACTATTAATCCGATTGGTTTTAACCTAGGAGCACCAACTACAACCTTTACATGATTGTTTTCCAAGCTCACAATCAATCCAGTTGATTTTTCTTGGATCACCAACCAAAACCTCATAAGTGATTATTTTTCTCTGGGCTAACAATTAATTTTGATTGATTTTTACTTTGGTTTATCAATCAAACCAGTACAATCATCCAACTCAAGGTTTGGACCAATCCAAGTTTCTCACCCTAAGAAACTTGAAATAAAATATGAAATTATAATAAATAAAATAAAAATAAACTCTTTGAAGCTTAAGAGAAGAAATTCTAGGAGCTTGGCTTGTTGGCTTGATTTCTTTTCTTTGAATACTTGAGGAAAATAGTAGACGATCTTCTATAGCAATGGCCTGGCTTCTCTTAAAGTAAGGATGTTAGAAGGACAAAGGAATATCTGAGAATCACACCTTCTCTTTACTTTTCTGCTCACTTCTTTGGGTTTCTCAAAGAATGCACAATAATCTCTCCAAAAATTACTTTTTAATGCTCCAAGTGTTTTCTTATATATTTGAGAGACTTTCCACTATTACACGTCACTAACATAGGCTTCTGGAAGTGATCTAGCCATTGAAGAAAAGAAAATAACCGTTGGAAAGCTTGTGGAATGAAAAAATTATAGTTTTGAAAAATAGCCGTTATAGGCACTAGGCTAGCTTAGTTTCAGACTAGGTCGGCTCAGTCTCACTGGATCGGCTCAGTTTATAGCTAGATCGGCTTAGTTTCCTAGGTCTTGAAAATTTTACTTTCTGTGCTTTCTATCTTCTATTTCTATTGAGACGAGGTCGGCTCAATTTTAGACTGGGTCGACCTAGTTTGCTTGCCATGCATGCCAAAGATAGTTTGTGATCCTTTCTACTTTAAATAATTTGTAGGCTAAATTTGCCTTTTTGGCTTGATTTTATCTCCATTAAGATATCGAGTTTGAAGTTTTGAAACTACACATTCTCATAAACATAGTTAGACTTTATAACTTATACTCAAAACTCTTGGTCATCATCAAAATCAATCTTTGGGTCAACACTTTCTTAGGATAGATGTGTCTAGTCTAAACATGCATCTATCATAACTCATATGAACAAATTAAATAAATTTATTTTTTATTTTCTAGATTTAATTATAATATTTATAATATCAAAAAATAATGAATAAATAGATCTAAAAATTATAATTAATTAAATTAAAATTATGATCATGTTAGACTACACATAGAATAATTCTACTCCTAGTCTAGTCATGCATCTCATACATCTTTAGATCTAGATTATTTAATTTTTAATTATTTAATTTTAGATCTAATCATATCTCATGTGACATATAAAATCATCTAATTATCATATCAAAAATTGAAATAAAATTAGATCTAATAAATTTTGGAGCCTGGCTCTGATACCAGTTGAAGAAAAAAATTCTATTTTTTTAATGTAGGTTCGTTCAGATCTGATTGGATCAAGAAGAATATTTTAAAAAAAAATTTCTATGATCCTAATCAGATCTAAGACTTTTCAAATTTGATCTTATTAATCTAATAAAAAAAAAAATAAAATAAAATCTAATTTAATTATATTTTTATTATGGGTAATCCTATTATCCTATGATGATCCCAATATTTATCTGAGATTCTGGATGTAGCCACGCAAGCACCTAGCCTCTACAGATATCTACTTGAATAGGATCTAGAGATCTTCTCCTTCTCAATCTATCCTCCAAAAATTAAATCTGGATCTAATCTTGAAGGTCTTCAAAATAGCTTTTGAAGATCAGTCGTTGTCTCTTGCAGCAGTGCTACCTTCTTTCTTTCCTATCACCTTTCACTTGCTTGGATCGCACCTAACTCATGCCCAAATCCTCTTAGGCATGGAGAGGAGAGTGAGAACCAGAGGGTGGTGTCGAGAAGGAGGGAGAGGGGCTATGTGGCATGGGCTAAGGTAGAAGCTCTTTCAATCTAGGTGCAGATAGGGTTTTTGTAGACTCTGCTACGCCATGCAGTGCCACATCATCTCAACCAATCATGACCCTTTGTGTAATCAGATCTAAATTTGATTGGTGGGATGACATTATCTAATCTAATTAGATTATAGTCTCTCAAAATCTTCCTTAGATGGTGCCAAGACTGGGTCAAACAAGACTCTTTGGCACCATCAAGTTTGATTCCCTGAAGCAACTGGAGTCCCATCTGTATGGGACTCCAATCCTTATCCACATGGGGCGCACGCCTCCCTAGGCATGCACCCTTTGTCTCTCTACCTTTTAGCAGGAGGACAAGGGTCAAAGTTCTCTTCTATGGGTGCATGACACATGGGCAGATGTCTAAGTATCAAAGAACAACATTTAACCAAGTCCAAAGACAAGATTTAGCAGATGACGAAAAATGGCAGGTATTATCTCATAAATTCAGACAATCCTTTTCTGACTTGGACAAGCCCCAGTCAGACCAAGTAAATATTTTTGAGTGAGCCCAAACATATTTGGCTTAGTCGAGATAAGCTTTAATGATTGTTAAAAGAGAACATTAGGCTTAATCATTTGCAAGCACAATTTTCTTGAACCTAATTGAATCTTATTCAAATCAATTGAACTGGATTAGTCTAATTGATGATATCCAGATCCAAATTCTTATTTGTGTGATCTAGTTGGTTTAGTTTCATATGGTAATAGGATATGTCATAATCTCTATCATTGACATCATCGAAACACCTTTCGATGGATCAAAACTTTTTTGATTCAGACAACTAGTATGATCGATCATCCAAATCATTCTAATTGCTCCCAAAATCCATCAGTGACACCTGGCAACATATGGTAGCAACCTATCAGAACTAAAAATGAACCTCTTGATGCAGTTATCTGTATGATTAAGTTCCTCTATCTTGAGCCCCGATCGGATTAGGGTCAAGGTGATCTCGTCAAACCCTAATATCCATCATATGAATTAATTATTCGATTCAAGTCCAATGTGAAAACCCTAATAGAAACTCTTTCTATTATTTTACTCTATCATGGTCATGGGCTTATGGACTTGATTCTCATGATCATCATAGGACTGCTCCTCATCTACCGAGGTAGATAGATTCCCTATTGGTGCAATCCAATTCCTACAATGAACATGCTATAGCCAACATACACCTCAGAATTTTGAATGTCTAGGAGATCAAGTTATGGTGTAGTCAAACTATAACACCCTCAAGATGAACTACCGATACATCTCAGGTCAAAGAACCAAATACACTACTGTAGCTTCGAGCCAGTCATCGATGAGAAGGTAGACTTTCTGATGTCTGCTCGAGGTGATCATGCTTAGTGCCCTCATTCTTTAACGAGTACCTATACTCTGGCTCTAATGTCTCAACACCATAGACTCAAGACTCATCTATCCTAAAGAAGCAATCGTACACCAATCTTCCAAATCAATCACCATTCTCATGATGATCCTACGGTCGAAAGCATTTTATGAGTTAATAATGAAAATTCATATTTTAAATTTTCAACTCTTAAAAATATGAACTATCTTTACCATTAACTTAAGAAAAGTATCACAGATACTTTTAAATACACACTGTGATAGAAAATAATCCATTTATTATTTATAGTCAAAATTATAATTTTATCCTTAGAAGTGTATTACAAGTGTTAACCAATCTGGCTTCTAGGGCACACACATCTAACATAATATTGAAAATGTGTTCTAAAGCCAATCATCAATCTGTTGATGGTTGGGCCATATATTTATAATTATATATAAATTATAAATTAATAAACTTTTTTTTGATATTTTTCATCATAAATTCTATTCTCTTCTAATGAACTTCTGTGTTGTGATGAAGTCCTTAGGACTATCTAGATTCGATAAAGAAGAATTTATCATTTAATCCTTAAATAGTTCATGATCAAATGATATGTTGTTATTTAGGATGATAATATTTATCAAGTATAGATCATTGTGTACCATATAGGTTGGTTGTCCTCATAACCAAGGAGTGTTGAGACACTGATATGGCATGCAAGTGAGATGTATGGGTACATCTACACTGAACGTGACCAACTCTGAAGCTTTTCTCCTATCAAGATTAGCTCTAATAGAATATGGATATAAATGTTCCTCTAATCTGAGATCACCACGGTGACTTCTAAGCAACTCACTATGCTTTGGTGCTAAACTTTCTAAATTTCTAATTCAGTGATGAAAGATTTTTGGGCACAGTCAAATACTTGTGGAGTCGGTGCATGTATCAAGATAGGATTGACCACTCCTAATTTCAGAAGCTATGTTCAATTATATTTTAATTTAGCAAAATCTTGATCAGGGTAGTCTTAATGAGGTGTTGATAAGAGCACGATATTATCGTTAAGACATCGTATTTATCAGTTTAATCAAATTTCTTAAAATAATTAAAAATACGTAGATAGCAATGAGTCAGGTTGAATCCATAAAAAATGTAGTATTTTAGTTTTAAAATATTTAATTTTTTTTTTTAAAAAAAAGAAAAGAGTTTTGAAATCAAAAGTGAAGTCAAAAAATAAAAAGTAAAAATTAAAAATTATAGAAATTTAAACTTGGTACTAAGATCTACTAGTTAGATTTTAGCATCTACTTGCAATAAATAAAAAGCAATAATTAAAGTGTAAAAATTAAATTATAATAAAAATAAAGAGCATGAAATTAAAGAGAATAAAAATAAATATTATATTAATTAAAAATTTATAATTTAAAAATATAAAAAAAGAAAAAAAATTAAAATAGGCTGATCTCTGATCTTCGATTGGCATTGGCAGAAAGATGGCGTAGAAGTCCAACTCTTCTTCTCAGCATCCATTGCTTTGAAGCAACCTCTAATCCGAAGTCTGGTACTATCCTATACCAAAGCTTCATCTTGATCGAAGATTATGAATTTTGGAAGTCTGGGATCTTATTTATAGAGCTAGAAGGATTGAAGACTTTTTCTATAGGCAATATGGGACTAAGGAGGTCTTTGATCATCAAAATATGGAGAAATCCGAGTAAAAATTAGATTAAAAGGTATCCTAGACAAATTTTGTTGAGGTCTGATGAAATCTAGCCATTCAATAGGAATCCAACGGATCAAAAATCATCAAAATTGGATGTGTATCGATCTAGATTAGGTCAGATTAAATTCTGATCGTTGATCGTGCATTGATGGAGGAAATCTGGCTGCTGATTGTGCATTAGGAGTCCTGATCACCATCAGGAGCTCTCTCCACCATCGGATCATCTCCTAGATCGAGCGCTGCTGTTGGATGGCGATCTGCATGAAGTCTGAAGTAGAAAATTTCCTCCACCATTTAATCTTGACTGCAAGCAACCAGAGCCGCACGATCGTACAATTACTGTTCCCATGGACCACGTGGACTGACTGCACCACACACCACAATAAATCAGCACCTCCTATCATCAAGTGAAAAGTCCAAAATGCCCTGTGAGCCACGATAGATTTTTTGTAAACCCTTTAAGGATCTAGGTCCATCATGTGTTGCTCCGTGATTCGTCGGTTTCTGCTGAGCTCGTGGTCCACGCCTGGATCATGGACCGACTGACGTCTTCCGTGGCTAAGTCGGCTAACATGGCTAGCTTGGTGTGCTAGCTTCATCGACTAGGCTCGGTGCATTTGGATGTGCCGACTGATATGGCACGACGGCTTGAGCCATATGTTATTTTTCATTTAATTTTTATTTCTTTAGAAATTCATATCTTCTCCATTTTAGCTCTGTTTTGCTCGAAACTTATTTTATTATAATCAAAAAAATAAGTTCTTTATTTATTAATAAAATTTAATTTTTTTTTATTTTTATTATTTTTTAATTAATTTTTTAATAAATAAAAATATGAATTTATTAAAAATATGTATCAATTAATTATTAATTTTTAAAAATTAATATAAATTAATTAATAAATTAATAGTTTTATAGGTAAATTTATGGTACTTATCATACCTCCAAACTTAAGCTTTACTCATCCTCGAGTAAAGAAAGAATTTAGTTTTAAATACCTTTTAACTTTAGAGTTTCGAATTTTACCTAAGCAATTTTCAAAATGGCCTTTAATATTTAGTAGAGCTTAAGTAAGATATATCATTGGGATATTAATACTTATCAATAGTAAAATTAAGTAAAAAATATTAAATTTTCTCTAAATTTTTTCTAAATTATCCTATCTTTATCTTTGAATTGTCTAAACTTTCATATAAGCAAGTGTATTGCTACTTCCACCCTTCATTTATTGATTTTTATTTTTATATTGTCTACTTTTTGATGTGAATATCATTGCTTACTTAGGCAATGAGGTTCGATTACTGTTAGATATGTGCGCCCTAGAAGCCAGAATTAGCTGACACTTGTAATACACTTCTAGGGGTAAAATTATAATTTTGACTATAAATAATAAAATGAGTTATTTTCTATCACATATGTATATTTAATATCTGTGATACATTCATTGAGTTAATGGTAATGATAATTCTTATTTTCAAAAGTTAAAAATTTAAGACATGAATTTTCATTTATTAACTCATAAAAGGCTCCTGATCGTAGGATCGTCATGAGGATGGTGATTGATCCGGAAGGTTAGTGTATAATTGCTTCTTCATAGTAGATGAGTCTTAAGTCTACGGTGTAGAGACACCAGAGCGAAAGTATAGGTACTCATTAGAGAACGAGGACACTGAGCGTGACCACCTCGAGTAGTCATAAGGAAGTCTACCTTCTCATCGATGACTGACTCGAAGCTGCAGTGGTGTATCTGGTTCTTTGATCTGAGGTGCATCGGCAGTTTATCTTAAGGGTGTTATAGTTTGACTACACCATGATTCAGTTTCCTAGCCATTTGGAACCCTGAGGTGTATGTTGGCTATAGCATGTTCATTGTAGGAATTGGATTGCATCCAAGATGGAATCTATCTACCTCGGTGGATGAGGAGCAGTCCTATGATGATCATGAGAATCAAGTCCATAAGCCCATGGCCATGGTAGAGAGTGAAATAATAGAAAGAGTTTCTATTAAGGTTTTCACATCGGACTTGAATCGAATGATTAAATCATATGATAAGAATTAGGGTTTGACGAGTTCACCTTAACCCTAATCTGATCAGGGCTCAAGATAGAAGAACTTAATCACATAAACAGCTATGCTGAGAGGTTCTTTTTCAGTTCTGATGGATTGCTACCATATACTGCTAGGTGTCACTGGTGGATTTTGGGAGCAATTAGAATGATTTAGATGATCGATCATTCTAGTTGTCTGAATCAGAAGAGTTCTGATCCATCGAAAGGAGTTTCGATGATGTTGATGATGGAGATCATGACATATCCCATTACCATATAGAACTGAACCTAACTGGATCACACAAATAATAATTTAGATCTGGATATCATCAATTGGACTAATCCAGTTCAATTAATTTAAATTATATTCAATTAGGTTCAAGGAAATCGTGCTAGCACACGATTGAGCCTAACATTCTCCTTCTATTATCATTTGAAGTTATCTCGATTGAGCCAAATATGTTTATGCTCACTCAGGTACCTTTACCTAGTCTGACTAGAGCTTGCCTAGGTTGGAAAAGGATTGTCTTAATTTATAAGATAAATTTAAGACATCACCTATCATTTTTCGTCACTTGTTAATTCCTAAACTTTGACTTTGGTCAAATGTTGACCTTTGATCCTTGGACAACTGCCGATGTGTCATGCACTTATTGGAGAGTAGATAGGGGCTTGTCCCCTCACTAGAATTTGAAAAGAAGGGGTGCATGCCTAGGATGGCGTGTGCCCATGGATAGGGATGCCTGGAGTCCCATACAAATGGGACCCAGGTTGCTTCTTGGATTCAAACTAGGTGATCCTTACCTGTAGACTTTGACCAGTCTAAGGTTCCATCTAAGGATGAATCTATGGGGCTCTCATCTGATTGGATCAAGTGATATCATCCCATCAATCAGATTTAGATCTGATTGCACGAAGCAATGCGATTGGTCGGGATGATGCAGCACTACATGGCACAGTAGGGTCTATAAATAAACCCTATCTACGCCCAACCTTTTGTGAGTTCCTCTTAGCCCAAGCCCCAAGGCTGCCCCTTTTCCTCCTCTATGCCATCTTCTGAGCCTCTCTCTCCTCTCCATGCCCAAGTAAGTTGGACTTCAGTTTGGTGCGATCCAGGCAAGAAAAGGCTGATGAGAAAGAAAGAAGGGAGCACTGCTGTAGAGACGACTATTGATCTTCGAAAGGAGTTTCGAAGATCTTCGAAATCAGATTCAGATCTAATTTTTGGAAAAAAAAAAAGAAAAGAGAAGATCTCTAGATCCAGCCTTGAGTGGATATCGATAGAGGCTAGGCGCTTGCATGGCTAGATCCAGAACCCCAGGCAATTAGTAGGATCATCAATAGGTAATCGGATTACCCAACAAACAAGATAATATAAATTTAGATTTAATTTAATTTATTTTTTTTATTTATTAAGATAATAAAATTAGATCTGAAAAATATTAGATCTGATCTAGATCTAAGAGAAAAATTTTTGAAATATATCTCTTGATCCAATCAGATCTGAACGAACCTGGACCTAGAAATCAGGATTTTCCCTTCAACTGGTATCAGAGCCAGGTTCTAAAATTTATTTAGATCTAATTTTAATTTGATTTAAATTAGTAATTTTAGATGTCACATGAGATGTGATTAGATCTAAAATTAGAAAAAATTAAAATTAAATTAATTTGGATCTAAAATTATGAAGATATGCATGACTAGTTCTAGGAATAGAATAGTTCTATAGAATAGTCTTGCATAATCATAATTTTTAATTTGATTAAATCATATTTTAGATCTATTTATTTACTATTTTTTGATATTATAAATATTATAATAAGATCTAAAAAATAAAAAATAAAATTATTTAATTTTAAATATCATATGAGATATGATAGATGCATGTCTAGACTAGTTGTAGAATAGTTCTACATAATTAGGGTCTAGATTAGAATTTTATTTTGATTAGATCAATTTAAATCTAATTTTTTAGATTATTATGAGATAATTTAGATCTAAAAATATGCATGATGATACATGAGATGTATGCAAAAATATGCCATGATTAGATCAATTTTTATATGAGATATATGATATAGATCTAATTAGTTTTGTAGATTATTGTATGTTCCTGATTAAGGCGTTCCTCTTGGCCGTCCGGTCATAAGAACGAAGAAGGGTTTAAAGGCCCTCTCCTTCCATTCGATGGGGTGTTCTTATGATGTGTAGGGGTGCTGCGTGTTCGTCCTTAATCAGAAATTCCAAAACTTACTTTCTGCAAAACCCTAGATCCTGAAACCCTAGGATTTATTGTGCATATTTTGTTTATGAACCCTAAACTTAATTAAGAATTAAGATTATGAAATATTAATTAGGTCTAAAATTGAGAATTTTAGATCTAAGACATATTCATAATACTGGGTTCGGGCTTGGGTAGCTCAATTAGGTCTAAGCGGTTGATCAAACCGAATCAAGAGTTGGTTAGATGGGATCAACAATGCTTAAATTGACCAGCCTAATAGGATTAAGTCTGGGTCAAGATCGAGTCACATGAGTGATCGATCAAGCTAAGACCTAATTAGGCTCAGAGGTTAGAGTCTGGATTGTAGGCTAACCCAATTGGTTCTGGCTCAACAATTTGGTGTCTAAGGTAAGTTTGGCAGATACGACCGACTGGTTTTTAATTGGAAGCTACTCGACTCTGAATGCATTCTTGTACGAGTTAATGGCATATTCCCTTCCACCGGTCTCACTTACCTGGCCATATCTGTTGACACAGTTCTGATCTGAGGTGGTCAATAATCCGAGCTAACCCATGCCACTAGGTTAGTCATAATTGTTATGACTATGTCAAGTCTAGTTTAATGAGACCTGAATCAATTCTTCCTAAGAAAAGATTAAGTCTGAGGTCTTCCACCATTGTAGATGTGCGGGCCCTTCCCGGGGTTGATTGTTCTCGGTTGGATACAGTGGCTCAGTTGCACCGGAAAGATGCAACCATGTCTATTAGGCATTGGATGCTATGGGCTGGAGGATGAGTTGGGCTCAATATTTTGGATACGGTGAGAGACTCAATTAGGAATCCAAGTCTATGCAAATGGTGGGTCTGACTTAACTAAGGAGTGGATCAATATTTTGGATACGGTGAGATTCATGAATTAGAGACCAAGTTTGGGTGCACCATGATTAGAGAATCATTGAACAAGAGTTGTTCACTCATTGGCTAACCCATCACCAATAACTGTTAGGTGAGGTGATGAGTCAGTTGGTGAGACCGCACCACCCACTAGAAATCATTAATCATGGAGATTTTTGCATCTCTACAGAGGGAGTGTAGGGATCCAAGAAAATAGTGGGAGCTAATTTGTTTAAAAATAAAATTTCTAAATAAATTGGTCAAGTCATAATTACAATATCTAACTAGAATCTTTGACTCTCTATAGAAAAATGTCTGCGTCCAACCCATTAGCACGTATCC
Source organism: Cocos nucifera (assembly GCA_006176705.1). Taxonomy (NCBI): domain Eukaryota; kingdom Viridiplantae; phylum Streptophyta; class Magnoliopsida; order Arecales; family Arecaceae; genus Cocos; species Cocos nucifera. The sequence continues at coordinate 64,521 of QRFJ01004165.1, read as the reverse complement.
TGGACACACATAGACTGACCGGACCCAATTATAAAGATTGGCTCAGGAACTACAAAATTATTTTGGGATTTTGAGAAGTTAACTCATGTATTGGACCAGGACCCTCCCACCTTACCAGCTCGTCCATCCGCTGAACAGAGAGCGTCTCTGGAAAAATGGATAGACGAAGATAATAAGGCCAGATACTACATGTTGGGCTCGATGTCTGATGAGCTCCAGCGCCAACATGAAGATATCGGGACTGCTCGCCAAATGTTGGCTCACCTATGCAGGAGATGTTTGGTGAACAGAGTCGCGCAGCCAAATATCAAGTCACTAAATGACTTTTTAAGGCTAAGATGCATGATGGGCAGTCAGTCCAAGATCACTGTCTGATGATGATCAAGGACATGGAAGAGCTTGAGAAGCTCGGTGTGAAGTTGGACTTGGATCTGCAGAATGATATTAATTCTGCAATCCTTGACTGATGCATATGGGCAAGTTCATCATGAATTACCATATGCATAAACTTCAAAATTCCTTGGCCGAACTTAATGAACATGCTGGTTACCGCTGAGCTTTCTATGAAAGGTTCTAAAGGCTCAGTGCTTGCTATGGAATGGACTTCTTCCAAAAGAAAGTCTTTTGGAAAGAAAAAGAAGTCTGTGAAAAAGCAGAAAATGGAAGGAGGAAAGAAGAAAAGGCAGAAGCTGAAGAAGAAGGCCGATGACAAAGGAAAAGTATTTCCATTGCAACAATGACGGCCATTGGAAGCGGAACTGCCCTACTTACCTGGCCACCCTGAAGAACAAGAAGGAAGGTCCTTCTGGAGGTATGCTCGTTATTGAGTCTAACCTTACGGTTTCTTCTGCATCCAGTTGGGTGCTTGACTCTGGTTCTAGTGCTCACTTGTGCACTTCCATGCAGGGATCTTGAGGATAGCAGGAGGCTGAGGGATGGAGACATGATCCTACGCACGTCAAAAATGGAGCAAGAGTTGCTGCAGTGGCCGTGGGAACATACCCTCTTCGATTACCATCTGGTTTAGACTTAGTTTTAAAAGACTGTTATTATGTGCCTGCAGCTAAGCAGGAATTTGATTTCTGTTTCATGCTTAGCACAAGAAGGCTATGTGATTAGTTTTCTTTAAGGACCATTGTAACATTCTTTATGAAAGAAATAAAATTGCAAATGGTTTCCTTATTAATGGTCTTTATCAGTTACATATTGATGTATCTATTTTTAACTATCGAGCAAAATGTGAATGCCATAAAATGACCTAGGGATAGTCCAAATGATAGATATCTATGGCACCTAAGATTAGGTCATATAGCAGAAGATAGGATTAACAAATTGGAGAAAAATGGGCTATTGAGTCCATTGACTTTCCGAGTCATATCCAATTTGTGAATCTTGTCTTCAATGGCAAAATGACTAAACTCCCTTTTGTTAGGACATGGGGAAAGGGCCACAGATCTCCTTGCCCTAGTACATACTGATGTGTGCGGCCCATTTGATGTGCCGGACTAGAGGCAATTTTGTCTACTTCATTAACCTTTACCGATGATTTATCTAGGTATGGGTATGTGTATCTTATGAGACACAAGTCTGAAGCTTTTGAAAAGTTCAAAGAATTCAGACATGAAGTAGAAAAAGCAAATTGAAAAATCCATTAAGGTTCTTCGATCAGATCGAGGAGGTGAATACCTTAGTCGGAAAATTCCTAGACTATCTTAAGAAAAATGGCATAGTCTCTCAATGGACTCCACCAGGAACACCTCAACTCAACGGGGAATTTCAGAATGGAGAAATCGGACTCTATTAGATATGGTTCGATCCATGATGAGCTTCACAGACCTTCCTGATTTTCTTTGGGGACACTGTCATTGTTAACTTGCAATATACTTACTGAATAGGGTTCCCTCTAAAACCGTTCCTACCACACCGTATGAGATATGGCATGGTAAGAAACCAAGTCTGAGTCATCTCAGAATTTGGGGTTGTCCGGCTCATGTCAAAAGACAACAAGCGGACAAGTTAGAGTTTAGGTCCTTTAGAGCTCGATTTCATAGGATATCCTAAAGAGTCATTAGGATACTATTTCTACATTCCAGAAGACCACAATGTGATTGTGAGTCGACATGCCATCTTTCTTGAAAAATAGTTTATTCAAGATAGCGGCATTGGAAAGCAGATTCAAGCTTGATGAGAAAGTCTCACAAGAGCAACGAGCTAAGGACCAATTGGAACCAAATCAGGTTGAGCCAATAAGAACACTACCTCCTCCACCTCGTAGATCGGAAAAAGAGTTTTCCATCCCCCTGAAAGATACTTAGGTATTATTTCAGAGGATGTAGAGAAAATGTTCCTCGTAGGTAATGGTGCTCATGGTGATGATCCCAAAACCTACAACGAGGCGATATCAGATATCGACTCCGAGAAATGGTTAGAGGCAATGAAGTCAGAAATTGACTCGATGCACTCAAACCAAGTCTGGACCTTGGTAGATCCACCAGAAGGTATAGTACCTATTGGGTGTAAATGGATCTTCAAGAGAAAGATTGGTGCAGATGGGAATGTGGAGACATTCAAGGCTAGATTAGTGGCAAAAGGTTATAGTCAACGCGAAGGCATTGACTATCAGGATACCTTTTCGCCAGTAGCTATGCTAAAATCCATCCGCACATTGCTTGCTGCAGCCTATTTCGATTATGAAATATGGCAAATGGACGTGAAAATGGCATTCTTAAATGGATATCTTGAGGAAGATATCTATATGGAACAGCCGCTAGGTTTCACATCCAGTGATACTGATCACAAGGTTTGCAAGCTGCAAAGGTCCATATATGGACTTAAGCAAGCATCTCGGAGCTGGAACACTCATTTTCAATGATGTGATCAAAAAGTTTGGTTTCATCAAAAATGAAGAGGAACCATGTGTTCTTCAAAAAGGTCAGTGGGAGCGCTGTTGTCTTCCTCGTATTGTACGTGGATGACATCCTCCTTATTGGGAATGATATTCCCATGTTGACCATCAGTCAAAATGTGGTTGTCCTAAAGAATTCTCCATGAAAGACCTAGGTGAAGCATCCTTTATTCTAGGAATTAAGGTCTATAGGAGATAGACCGAATAGGATGCTAGGACTTTCACAGAAGATGTACATAGAGGAAGTACTAAAGAGGTTTAGTATGGAAAACTCTAAGAGGGGATTAATACCCTTCAGACATGGTATTCATCTTTCCAAGAAGATGTGCCCTAGCACACCTGAGGAAATAGAACGCATGAGCAAGATCCCTTATGCTTCTGCAATAGGGAGCCTCATGTATGCCATGCTATGTACACGACCTGATATAGCCCATGCTGTGAGTGTCACAAGCAGATATCAGTCAAATCCAGGTGAAGAACACTGGACTTCTGTGAAATGTATCCTTAAGTACTTGAGAAGAACTAAGGATATGATGTTAGTCTTTGGTAATGGAGAACTCCAAGTCCAGGGATACACAGACTCGGATTTTATGTCCGATATAGATGATCGAAAGTCGACATCTGGAAAGTCTGTTTGTGTGCAATGGTGGAGCTGTCAGTTGGAAAGAGTTTCAAGCAGATAGTGATAGCAGATTCCACCATGGAAGCAGAATATATCGCTGCATCAGAAGCTGCAAAGGAAGCATTCTGGTACAAGAAGTTTGCTGCAGAAGATTGGAGTAATGCCATCAGATGCCATTCCTCTATACTGCGACAACAATGGCGCCATAGCCCTTGCTAAGGAGCCGAGGTCTCACCAGAAATCCAAGCACATTCGAGCGGCGATACCACCTCATCCGCGATTACCTCGAGAAGGGTTACGTCGAGGTCAAGAGAGTCAACTCCGCAGATAATGTGGCAGACCCACTTACAAAGCCGTTGGGCCAGCAGAAGATCGAAGCCCACCTTGAGAAGATGGGACTTAGACTTGTAGCCAATTGGCTTTAGGACAAGTGGGAGATTGTTAGATATATGTGCCCTAGAAGCCAGAATTGGCTGACACTTGTAATACACTTCTAGGGGCAAAATTATAATTTTGACTATAAATAATAAAATGGGATTATTTTCTATCACATATGTGTATTTAGTGTCTGTGATACATCCTTTGAGTTAATGGTAATGATAATTCATATTTTCAAGAGTTGAAAATTTAAGACATGAATTAATCATTATTAACTCATAAAATGCTCCCTGACCATAGGATCATCATGAGGATGGTGATTGATCCGGAAGGTTGGTGTACAATCGCTTCTCTTTAGTAGATGAGTCTTGAGTCTACGGTGTGGAGACACCGGAGCGAGAGTACAGGTACTCGTTAGAGAACGAGGGCACTGAGCGTGACCACCTCGAGTAGTCATTAGGAAGTCTACCTTCTCGTCAATGACTGACTCGATGCTGCAGTAGTGTGTCTGGTTCTTTGACCTGAGGTGCATCGGACAGTTCACCTTGAGGGTGTTATAGTTTGACTACACCATTACTCGGTCTCCTAGCCATATGGAACCCTGAGGTGTATGTTGGCTATAGCATGTTCATTGTAGGAACTGGATTGCATCAAGATGGAATCTATCTACCTCGGTGGATAGAGGAGCAGCCCTATGATGATCATGAGAATCAAGTCCATAAGCCCATGGCCATGGCAGAGAGTGAAATAATAGAAAGAGTTTCTATTTAAGATTTTCACATCGGACTTGAATCGAATGATTACATCATATGATAAGAACTAGGGTTTGACGAGTTCACCTTAACCCTAATCTGATCGGGGCTCAAGATAGAAGAACTTAATCACACAAGGTAGCTGCACCAAGAGGTTCTTTGCATTCAGCTCTGATGGGTTGCCACCATATACTGCTAGGTGTCACTGGTGGATTTTGGGAGCAATTAGAATGATTTAGATGATCGATCATTCTAGCTGTTCGAATCAGAAGAGTTCTGATCCATCGAAAGGAGTTTCGATGATGTCGATGATAGAGATCATGACATATCCCATTACCATACAGAACTGAACCTAACTGGGTCACACAAACAAGGGTTTGGAATCTGGATGATCATCAATTGGAACTAATCTAGTTCAATTGATCTGAATTGAGATTCAATTAGGTTCAAGGAAATCGTGCTAGCACTCGATTGAAGCCTAACGTTCTTCCTTTTACTATCATAAATAAGTTGTCTCTGACTGAGCCAAAGGAGTTTGTGCTCAACTCAGAGGTACCTTCATACCTGGTCTGACTGGAGGCTTGTCCAAGGTCAGAAAAGGGTTGTCTTAATTTATGAGATAAATTTAAGACATTCACCTGCCATTTTTGGTCACCTACTAATTCTTGTTCCTTTGACTTTGGTCAAATGTTGACCTTTGACCCTTGAACATCTGCCCATGTGTCATGCACCTTATTGGAGAGCTGGATAGGGGCCTTGTCCCCTTGCCTAGAATTTGGAAAGGAGGGGTGCATGCCTAGGATGGCGTGCAGCCCAATGGATAGGCGCCTAGGAGTCCCATACAGATGGGACTCCAGGTTGCTTCTTGGATTCAAACTTAGAGTGACCCTTACCTATAGACTTTGACCAGTCTTAAGGTTGCCATCTAAGGGGGAATCCAGGATTGGATCATGTTATTCCCACCAATCAGATTTAGATCTGATTGTCACAAAGGCAATGCATGATTGGTTGGGATGAAGAGGCACTGCATGGATGCAGCAGGGTCTATAAATAAGACCCTATCTGCGCCCAACCTTTTTGTGAGTTCCTCTTAGCCCATGCCCCAAGGCTGCCCCTCTTCCTCCTCCATGCCATCTTCTGACCCTCTCCCTTTGCTCTCCATGCATCCAAGGAAGTTGGGCTTCAGTTTGGTGCGATCAGGCAAGAAAAGGCTGACGAGAAAGGAAGAAGGCAGCACTGCTGCAAGAGACGACTGCTGATCTTCAAAAGGAGTTTTGAAGATCCTCCAAATCAGATTCAGATCTGATTTTTGGAAAAAAGAAAGAGAAGAAGAAGATCTCCAGATCCAAGCCCGAGTGGATACCGGTAGAGGCCAGGCGCTTGCATGGCTAGATCCAGAACCTCCAGCTGCAATCAGCAGGATCATCAACAGGGTAATCAGGATTATCCAACAAACAAGGTAATATTAATTTAGATTTAATTTAATTTAATTTTTTTATTTATCAGATCATGAAATTAGATCTGAAAAGTGTCAGATCTGATCTATATCTAAGAGAAAATTTTTAAAATATGCCTCTCGATCCAATTAGATTTGAATGAACCTAATTCGGAAAAACTAATTTTTCCCTTTAGTTACTCGATGGGAAACCAACATTTTTTTTTTTAAACATTGTATCACTATTGAGTATCTTAATCCCTTAAGCTTTCTATTTGATCAATGTAGCAGAGTCTTGGGCCAATGACTCCTAAACTAGTTGGCTTTAGGGCACTAGGTATAGAATACCTCTCGGGCTTACTAAGTTCGAATCAAATAGGCTACGAGTTAAGACTAGCTTTACAATGAGCTTCTTTGCCCTTCCCATCTTTTGACATGAAACTCAATGCTTCTTAGGCAAAAAAACTCGATTACTCAGTGAGAAGTACTTGGAAATGATTTTATTTTAATTTTTTTATATGAAGAAATGTATAGTTATCCTACACAAGCCCATAATAAGTAAACTTTTCTTTGATGCTAGTAGAAAAAATTAGAAATGCTCAAAAAAAATAAACTTTTTATATTCCAGACTTAACTCTTTATTGGATTTTTTTAATACTTGATTCCTTAATATCTCATAAATTCTCTGATCTGTGCATCAATTTTTTTTTAAAATGCTTAGTTTAATTCGATTCTTAAGCGCAATCGGATGTCTAAATACTAAATACTAACTTTTCTGATGACTTAAAAAATTTTAAAAAATTTATTATTCTCCTCCCCAACTTAATCGACATTGTCCTCAATAGAGAAAAAAAAATAAAGGGTGTAATAAAGAACATGAAAGAATACATCTGACTCAGTATATTTTTGGTTCAGCACATGCCTTTAAGAATTTGGGATCTCCCTCCAACTTATTCAACATGTCCTAAGAAAAATAAACTAAAAAGATAAATTAGATAAAAAAACTAAATATTGGATTGCCTCCCAACAAGCGCTAAGTTTATCGTCTTCAGCCAGACATAATGCAGCTTATTATCCTGTGTCAAATATTGGATTGACAAATTTCAAAGATTTTGAATTACCAATCTCAAAAAGTTGATTTATAATTCCATTATTGATATAATCATTATTAATTTTAGGAACTTAATTTGTGACCCCATTCATAGACCTAAGTTTATTAAAAATTTTTCCTATTTGTTCTTCTAAAATGCTCATGAATTGAGTTTTTGAATTAGGAGTTAAGTTTAATGCACTGGGTACAAGAAGAGTGTCTAAAGATGGGTTTAATTCTAAAGGTAAATTAATATGATCTTGCTTAAACAACTCCATTGAAGCCTTTTGATTTTTGTAAGAAAAATTGACTTCTAGGGTTGAAGAAAATAGGATATTAGGTTTATAAGTCTCGGATAAATCATCTATTCTCTTTTTCCCTATGTCTATCTCATTTAAAGTAGAACTAGCATCAGTACTAATTTTTGGCTTGAGTTCTTCTATGTGGTTAGTCTCAGTACTTCCTGTTCCTCTATATTTTTATTTTAGCTAGCATCAATACTAACTTCTCTCACCTGATCTTGGTATGGGTCCATAAGAATCCTATAGCTTTTAAGTTCAAGAATTACTTTGGCATTCTCAAATTGAGGATTCTTAAGTGAGACATTAAATTGATAACTTGGTCCAGGTGGTTGGTGGACACTAGATGGGTTGTTTAAAATTGGTAAGCTCAATAATTGATCTAGTTCTCTCCTCATGTTAGATTCAGCTAGTTGTCCAATTTGAGCTTCTAACCTGACGATAGATTACTATTGAGTCAGAATCAATTATTGAAGTTGGTTAAATCTATCATCAGCTAGATTGGTCTGTTGAGGAGGTGGGTATGAGGGCTGATTATAATGTGGTGGCTGGAAAGGCTGACTAAGCTGACCTCTGTTATAAGCATAGTTTTAGTATTGAGGTCTATTCTGATAATTTTGCACTGATGGAGTTTGAGTCTGAGCCTGAGTCTATTATGATTTTTAAGAAAAATTAGGATGGTTTCTCCAGCCAGAGTTATATGAATTTGAAAATGGATCATTAACTGGCTTGGAGTAAACTTTAGTAGCTTGGACTTGTTCTTGGATAACAGGTGGAAACTGTGCAGTCATAGGACATTCACTCATATGATGGGTTGGGCTCATACAGATTAAACAAATCTTTTGATAATTAGAAGATGATGTGAATTATGCAAGAGATTGTTGACCTAGGGTTAGGACTTAATCTAATTTCTGAGTAAGAAAGTCCATTTTATTTATCAAATTTAAATTAGCCTTAGGAATAGATTCTAGATGTTTAAATTCATGAATTTCTGCCCACGTTTGGTAGAAAGATAATGAAGCATGGTTAATTGAGTTTTTACTCAGAATTTCAAATAAGGTATAGACTTCGTCGTCACTCTTGTTCATGAATGCACCTTTATAGCATGCATCTACCATCTGTCTGTATTGGTCTCCTAAATCCTCATAGAAAGCTTGAATTATTTGTCACTTAGATAGACCATGGTGTGGATATTTTCTAAGAAGTTTCTTAAGTCTCTTCCATGACTTGTGAATCTGTTCCCCTGAAAGCTGAGCAAATCCAGTGATAGCTCACCTCATAATGTTGGTTCGACCTATAGGACAAACTTTTTTAAAAAACTGACTTTGCAATTTAGTCCAAGTTTTAATTGGTCTCCCTATTGTGCCAAGCCAATACTTGACTTTGTCTTTTAATGATAAGAAAAATAAAATTAGTCTAAGGGCATCATTAGTTAAATTATAAATTTTTATCAAAGAGTGGATTTCTAAGAATTCATCTAGGTGCTTATAAGGATCTTCATTGATGTTCTTGTAGAAAGATGGGAGCATCTGAATTATGGTCGACTTGATCTTATAGTGGGTAGCACGAATTTTCAGTAATTGGATACAAGTCAATGGGTTATAAGTAGAAGAAATAAAATATTTCTTCATCTACTTAGGTGGTTCTCTAAAATTATTTTTTAATTATATTAAAAATTAAAAATTAATTTTTTTATTTTTATTTTTAATTTTTTTGTTAAAATCATTAATATTATTTTTTTATTTTTTTATTATATTAAAAATTAATTTTTTAATTATTTTATTACTAATTTTAATTTAATTTAATTTAATTATTATTTTTAATATTTTTTAGGTAATTTAATTTAAATTAATTTAATTTAATTTAATTTAATTTTTAGAGGAGAAAGGAGAAGAAAGAAAGAAGAGTTCTAAAAAAGAGGTCCTAAGGAGTCCTAGAACTAAGAAGAGAGAGAAGAATTAGTTTTAATTAGTGATAATGTTGGTTAGCAATCAAATTGGTCAATCAATTCTGACTAAGGATTATCCTAGATATAGACAGCTCCTAACTGCCAAGGTCACCTTCAAGCCCTCCAAGTATAACATAAGCCAATCAACTGGTCAGATAAGTGTAAGATTGGTGGGAGTCCACTCGTTGCTTGCCTTAGACATTAATTATGCTTGGTCAGGTAAGCTAACAAAATCAATTAGAAATCACCTTCCTTTAGACCCAGTCGTCCCTGAACCACTTTCCTAGACATCAGTCAAATTGACTAACCCTAATCTGGTTCAACTCTTAGGATTTCTTATCTTATTGAGCTCGAGCTCCTAGGGCTGATGTCTAATTGATTTTAAAATTAAAGATTTAGATCAATGCAGGATGCTAGTTGGTTGTTTATGGGCCAAGAAAGGATGATCAAATCCCCACCTTATCTTATTTAATTGGATGTTGCCCTTAATTTGATTTAAAGATGCATATGCATAATCACTTTCAACAAGAAATTCTATGCAACTAAAGTAGATACATGAAATTGATTGAACTTAAGAGCTTATCTTATCTCCAGCAATCACCAAAAAAATAAAATTAAATTAAAACTAATATGTTGCATGCTCTAAGCAGTTAGGATTTCTAATCTTATCATGATATTTTTAATTAGATTTAAGTGAATATAATTTTTAAATTTAATTTAAAAATAAAATAAATAAATAAATAAAAAGAGAAAAAGATTAGGATTTGGATTGATCTCACTAAGAAAAACTGAATGATTTATTCCTTGCCCTGGTTCTTTTTATTTTTTAACCTCTTTTTCTGTAAAATAAAAAAAAGTTAGCAAGCAATATTTATAAGAAAATAAAAATTTTATTTATAATTTATTTATAAAAAAATCAAAGAGATCAAAAATTTAATATTCGTGCTTTCTTCGACAACAATGCCAAAAACTTGATAAGAGCGTGATGTTGTTGTTAAGATAACATGTTTATCAGTTTAATTCGACTTCTTAAAATAATTAAAAATATGTAGATAGCAGTGAGTCAGGTCGAATCCACAAAAAAGATAGTATTTTAGTTTTAAAATTTTTAATTTTTTTTAAGAAAAAAGAAAAAAATCTTGAAATCAAAAGTGAAGTCAAAAAATAAAAAGTGAAAATTAAAAGATGCAAAAATTTAAATTTGATACTAAGATCTACTAATTAGATCTTAGCATCTATTTGCAATAAAGTAAAAAGTAATAATTAAAGTATAAAAATTAAATTATAAAAAAATAAAGAGCATAAAATTAAAGAGCATAAAAATAAATATTATATTAATTAAAAGTTCATAATTTAAATACATAAAAAAAGAAAAAAAAATAAAATAGGCTGATCTCTGATCTTGGATCGGCATTGGCAGAAAGATGGTGTAGAAGCCCAGCTCTTCTTCTCAGCATCCATTGCTTTAAAGCAGCCTCTAATCCAAAGCCTGGCTCTACCCTATACCAAAGCTTCATCTTGATCAAAAATTATGAATTCTGGAAGTTTGGGATCTTATTTATAGAGCTAGAAGGATTGGAGACTTTTCTGCAGGCAATGTAGGACTAAGGAGGTCTTTGATCATCAAAATATGAAGAAATTCGAGTGAAAATTGGATTAAAAGAAGTCATGGACGAATTCTATTGAAGTTTGGTGAAATCTAGCCATTCAATAGAAATCCAACGGATCAAAAATCATCAAAATTGGATGTGTATCGATCTAGATTAGGTCGAATTAAATTCTGGCCATTGATCGTGTATTAATGGAGGAAATCTGGCTGCTGATCGCACGTTGGGAGTCCTGATCACCGCTGGGAGCTCTCTCCATAGTCGGATCATCCCCTGGATTAAGCATTGCCGTTGGATGGTGATCCACATGAAGTCTAAAGTAGGAAATTCCCTCCACTGTCTGATCTTAACTGCAAGCAACCAGAGCCACACGATTGCGTAATTACTATTCCCATGGACCGTGAGGACCGGCTGCACCGCACACTGCAATGAATTAGCACCTCCTGTCGTCGAGTGAAAAGTTCAAAATGCCCTGTGAGCTGCGATAGATTTTCTATAAACCCTTTAAGGGTCTAGGTCTATCACATGTCGCTCCATGATTCACCGATTTTTGCTAAGCTGGCGGTCCATGCCTGGATCGTGGACCGACTGATGTCTTCTACGGCTGAGTCGGCTAGTGCGGCTAGCTTGGTGCACTAGCTTGGTCGGCTTGGCTCGGCGCATTTGGACGTGCCGACTGATATGGCGCGGCGGCTTGAGCCGGCAGAGCCATATGTTATTTTTTATTTAATTTTTATTTATTTTATTTCTTTAAAAATTCATATCTTCTTCATTTTAGCTCTATTTTGCTCAAAATATATTTCGTTATGATCAAAAAAATAAGCTTTTTCAACTAATAATAAAATTTAATTTTTTTTTATTTTTATTATTTTTTAATTAATTTTTTAATAAATAAAAATATGAATTTCTCAAAAAATATGTATCAATTAATTATTAATTTTTAAAAATTAATATAAAATAATTAATAAATTAATATTTTTATTGGTGAATTTATGATACTTATCAGGAGTCATGGGACTAATTACTTTGAGATACGACATGGATATATTTTCTAGGGTTAACAGTCTAACCCTAAGTCATCTATTACATAAAGATTATACGGATGAATTATATGGTAATCATATTCGCATAGATTTTGAATATTATGATTGCGATTATTCGACCTATTCGAACGTCGGGTATTATTGCTAGATGGTCACTTCGATTAGTATAAAAATTGGTTTCTATGCTACCAGCTTAGGTTTGGACCTGTGGAGTCGCACACACTAGAGGTTCCTACCTGATCTGATGGTTGGTGAAGAGTTTCACTCGACTGAAACTTAGTAATAAAGAGTTCCACTGGATTGGGATTCTTTGATTGGGGGTCCTACTCGGTTAGGACACTGAGTCTCAATGTTTGGGAGTCTATGGTCAAGAGTCCCACTGAACTGGAACTCTTCGACCAAGAGTCCCACAGCTCTGGAACTCTAAGTCCTACATGTCTGAGACTCTGTGATTGAGAGTTGGGACTCCATAATTATGAGTTCCACTTGTTTCAGACTTCGGGATCAAGAGTCCCACTGGTTCGAGACTCTTCAATCAAGAGTTTCATTTTGATGGGACTCTATTATCTGGGCACCCACTGAATTTAGACTTTGATTTTATGAGAGATTTTATTAGTAATTTGATCACTAATTAACTCAATTTGATTAAGTAATTATTTTTGGTCCAAGTCCAATTGAATTGGTTTCAGTTAGGTCTGATCCGATTAGGTCGTTGGTTGACCTAATCGTCGAGGAGGTTTGAACCCTAATTTGATCAGAGATTGAGCTTGATCAATTTTTAATTTTATTGAGATTTAATTGATCCTAATTAAGCCTAAATGTGTTGGATTTAAATTAGTCTAATTGGGCCGAGCCTATTTTGAATTGATTGGTTCAATTGGTTCAAGTTTGAATTTTAAAGACTAGTTTGACTAGTCTTCTTTCCCTGCGCCATTTAACCCATGCCTACTTGAAAATTTAATCTAATTCTCTCATGACCTATTTCCCATGCACAAAAGAGATTTTGACAAGGTCTCCCACGTTCCAAATGGATAAGGTTTGATTGTTATTTGTTTTGATTTGAATGAGATTCAAATTTGGATAAAAAATAACCTCTACCTTATCCATGCGCCACCCTTTTCTTGTGCGACACTTTTGCTACATGAGAAAAGGTTTCTCATGATTCCTTTCCATGCAAAAGAGATCATCGCCCATCCTTTCTTACGTCCCTAAGTGTCTGGGATTAGGTGGTTTGAAGGTTGAATTCAAAATGAGTTTGAATTTAGCCTAACAACCAACCCGATCTTTCTCTCCACGCGGTGTCTACTCTCTTTGGCACAAAATAAATAGGAGGAATTTTTGGGACATGAGAGAATAGATTTAGGATTGAGAGAGGACTTCCATGAGCCTCTTGGTGCATGTGAAAAAGTTTTAAAAAAATCCTGTGAGGTGAAAAAATAGAGAAAGGCTAGCATAAGGTTTCAAGGTGCATTTGATCTAGTGTTTTGACCTAGGATTCGAGAATCCATTTCATGAGCTACGAGTGTCAAAAGCCCACGAAAGTTTGTGGAGAACCTCCTCTACCTCTCTACTACATCTACTAGTGACCCAAAGCATCTGTGAAGCTTGTAGATATGGATTGAAGGCATTCAATCAAAACAGCCCTTGAAAGACTCCGATGTCGAGCTAGCACTCGCGTGGGAGCCAATCAGGACCAGGAGCCTTATGTGGATGATCCGTGGAGGCCAGATACCTATGTGGCTGTATCATGACCAGTGGAACTCCTTGATGATGATTAAATCATGGCGATTAACTATCCATAAAAAGGTATTATGTTCTAAACACGTAGATGTAGTAAATAGTTCACTACATAGTTTTATTTTCAGATCTATTGATGTATGCATGCATATTATGTTTAGATCATAATGTGTAGGGTTAAATAATCTAATATGATCAATAGATAATTAATTAGATTAATTATTTTTTGTTGCTTGTTTGCTATTTTCAAAAATTTTTAAAAATAGCTTAGCAAATCCTATACTATTTCCTTCAATTGGTATCAAAGTCAGGTTTCTTAAATATGATACACTTGCATATTTTGATTAATAATTTAGATTTAATCTAAATATTAATCTAATAATTTAAGTAATTAAATCTAAAGAATTAAAATCTAGATCGCATGGACTACAGGTTGTCCTGCTGTAGGGTTTATCCCCTACAGTAAAAAATTTGTCCTGGTATATTACTGATTTATATCGTTAATCATGAAATTACTAGATTTGATCTAATATTTTTATGATCAAGTTATATTAGGATTTAATCTGATTTATGATCATGAATGAATAATTAGATAAAGTTTGATTCATGATTTCTTAATTATGTAGTGTACATAGTTTCTGATTAAACCCTACAACTAGTATCGTTTATGAATTGAGATGATTTAATGAGTCGACTCAATTAGTGAACAATGCTAAATTATAAAGAATCTTTCAAAATTTAAAAATATTTTTGAAATGCCGAACACTAACCCTCAGTCCATAAACTTAATTAAAATTTAAGTATAATGATTTAGTATCTAGAATTATGAATTAAGACTCTAAGTCATTAATCATAAACTTGTGGATTATTGGGTTAGCTAAATTAGGTCCATAAATTAGGTTAGACCAAGGTTAGTTAAAAGGTGGACTAATTTAGAGTAATTGATCAAATCTAATTAAATGTTAATTTAGATTAGGTCAAGAACACTATAGACTCAATTACAATAGTTGTAGTTGGTCAAGTCCATGCCTCTAACAAGGACCAAATGGACTTGATTCATGGCTATGTGGTCGAATCTAAAATTACTAGGTTGGTCAAATTAAAACTAATGAATCGGATGGTGTCTAAGGTAAGTTTGGTAGTTTGACCAATGGTTTTTAATTGGGAGCTACTCGCACTGATTCGGTCTTTGACGAGTTAATGGCATATCTCTTCTACTGATCTCGCTTATCTGGCCATCCTGGTGAGTTAGATTTTGATTAGATCACTCTGTGATTCGAACTCACCTATGTTTATTAGGTAAATCAGTTTGACTGATTTAGGTGCTCCTATTGCCAGCTTAGATTAGATCTTTTTTCTGACTTGGTAAAGTTAGTGGGAGGATCGAAATTGGCTCACTAAATTTTCTTAAATTGATTAACTAAATCCTCTAAAATTATTAGGTCCTTAAAAATGAAATAGTTATATAGATAACTAAATCATAGCCTCCCATTAAGTTGAATGATAATGGGTTCATTAGTATAATGATCATTGGAGGCCCAAAGGCCTGATGGTTATTGACTAATAAAATTATCATTCATAAAATGATAATTTGGTTAAGTCTTTCTGATGGTGGTTAGGTTGGCCGACCAAAGTCGGGCCTGATCATTTATTGGTTAGATAAGATCAAATGTGGTCATGTTAATGGTTGGACCTAACCGAACCTTTTTAGTGGAGGCCAAAGCCTACTGATTAGGTCTATGGTGCAAAATCAATATTATTAGAAGTTGTCTAGAGAAATAATTGATTTTAAATCTATCCATATGTACACATGGGCTGACCAACCAAATTTGAGCTCATGTATAGTCTATGTGGATTCTAGTACCCACTAAGAAATTAAAGTAATCCCTCGAATTAGAGGTAGAGGCTATCAATTCATATAAAATAGTGGGAGGATCTTTACACTAAAAGTTCAAGACTTTAGGATTAATAATTCATATACTAATTAGATATGATTTTTTATTTTTTTGTGCAGACATGGCCACTAACCTATCGCTCTGGTCATTGTTAGACTATGACAAATTAATGAGACCTAACTACGATAGCTGGTATAGTAAGTTGAAAGTCATTCTGGAGCATGAGCGGATTCTTTATGTGGCAATAGATCCAGCACCTGAGGAGCTAGCCCTGAACGTTAGGAGAGCAATCCGAGATACTTATCAGAAGTGGCTCAATGACCACACCACCGTTCGATGTCTAATGTTGGCGGCAATGAACGATGAGTTCAGCCATAGGTTTGAAAACGCCCAACCATAGGAGATGCTTCAAATGTTGAATGACTTCTTTGGCACGTCGGATGACATTGAAAGGCATAAAATAAGTTGTACCATTTTCAATGCTTGGATGAGGGACAGGGCCTCAGTCATCGATCATGTATTGTACATGATTAAGATGATCGATCATCTTAGCAAATTAAGCTTTTTCCTGCACGAGCAGCTCGGTAAGGATGCGATCCTTAATTCTTTACCCAAGTCCTTTTTTTGCTTTCTAACTTATTTTAGAATGACAAAGCCTGCAACAAACTACCACGACTTATTGGGGTTGCTATAGAACTTTAAGAAGGATCATCAACTCCATAAGGAGATGGTGAATGTAGTGGGTGTTAGATATGTGTACCCTAAAAGTCAGAATTGGCTGACACTTGTAATACACTTCTAGGGGCAAAATTATAATTTTGACTATAAATAATAAAATGGATCATTTTCTATTACAAATGTATATTTAGGGGCTTGTCCCCTTGCTAGATTTTGGAAAGGAGGGGGTGCATGCCTAGGGAGGTGTGCACCCATGGATAGGGATGCCTGGAGTCCCACACAGATGGGACTCCAGGTTGCTTCTTGGTTTTTACTTAGGTGGCCCAAAACTATAGACTTTGACTAGTCTTAGGTGCCATCTAAGGATGAATTAGTGGGGCTCTCATCTGATTGGATCAGGTGATGTCATTCCACTAATCAGATTTAGATCTGATTGCACGAAGCAACATAATTGGCCGGGATGATGTGGCACTGCATGACGCAGTAGGGTCTATATAAATCCTGTCTGCGTCCAACTTTAAAAGTGTTCTCTCTTAGCCACACCCCAAGCTACCCCTCTCCCTCCTCCATGTCATCTTCTAGTCTTCTCTCTCCTCTTCATGCCCAAGGAAAGTTGAGCTCCTGTTTGGTGCGATTCACACAAGAGAAAGCTGACGAGAAAGGAAGAAGGTAGCACTGCTGCAAAGACGACAACAGATCTTCGAAAGAAGTTTTGAAGATCCTCCAAATCAGATCCAAATCTAATTTTTTGAGAGTTGATAAAAAAGGAAGAGATCTCTAGATTTAGCTCGAGTGGATACCGGTAGAGGCCAGACGCTTGCATGGCTAGATTCAGAACCTCAGGCAATCAGCAGGATCATCAAAGAATAATTTGATTACCCAGCCTCAAGATATAAATTAAATCAAATTTAATTTATTTTTATTTTTATTTATTAGATATATAAAATTAGATTTGAAACATCTCAAATTTGATCTAAATATATGAGAAAAATTTTTGAAATATCTCTCTTGATTCGATCAAATATGAACAAACCTGATTCGAGAAATTAGGATTTTTCCTTCAATTGGTATCAAAGCCAGGTTCTCTAAATTATTTAGATCTAATTTTTATTTATTTTTGATTTAAAAATTAGATGATTTTAGATGTCACATGAGATGTGATTAGATCTAAAATTAAAAAAATAAAATTAAATAATATAGATCTAAGTTCTGCAATATGCATGACTAGTTGTAAAATAGAATAGTTCTATACATAGTCTTGCATGATCATGATTTCTTTTGATTAAATTATAATTTTAGATCTATTTATTTTTTATTTTCTAATGATTATAAATATTATAATAAAATCTAAAAAATAGGAAATAAAATTATTTAATTTTTAGATCATATGAGATATGATGAATGCATGTTTAGACTAGTTGCAGAATAGTTTTACATAATTATCTAGATTAGAATTTATTTTGATGTGATCAATTTAAATCTAATTTTTTAGATAATTTAGATTTGAGAAATATGCATGATATGATACATGAGATGTATGCAAAACATGTATTAAGTTAGATCAATTTTTATATATGAGATATACGATGTAGATCTAACTAGTTTAGTAGATTTATATTTCTAATTAAGGTGTTCCCCTTGGCTATCCGGTCATAAGAATAAAGTAGGATTTAAATGCCCTCTCCTTCCATTCGATGGGGTATTCTTATGATGTCTAGGGTTGCTGCACGTTCATAATCAAAAATCAAGAACTTACTTTCTGCAAAATCCTAGATCCTAAAATCCTAGGATTTTATTTACATGTTTTATTCATGAATCCTAACTTAATTAAGAATTAAGATTATGAAATATATGTTAGGTCTAAAATTAAAAATTTTAGATCTAAGACATATTCATAATATTGGATTCGAACTTGGATAGCTCAATTAGGTCTAAGCGATTGATCAAACCAAATCAAGAGTTGGTTAGATGGGATCAACAGTGCTTAAATTGACCAGCCTAATAGGATTAAGTCTGGGTCAAGATCGAGTCACGTGAATGATTGATCAAGCTAAGACCTAATTAGGTTCAGTGGTTAGAGTCTGGATTGTAGGCTAATTCGATTAGTTCTAGCTCAATAATTTGGTGTCTAAGGTAAGTTTGGTAGATACGATCGATTAATTTTTAATTGGGAGCTAGTCGACTCGAATGCATTCTTATCGAGTTAATGGCATATCCCTTCCACCGATCTCACTTACCTGGCCATGTTTGTTGGCTCAGTTCTGATTTGAGGTGGTCAATAATCCGAGCTAATCCATGCCACTAGGTTAGTCATAATGGTTATGACTATGTCAAGTCTAGTTTAATGAGACCTAAATTAAATCTTCCTAAGAAAAGATTAAGTCTAAGGTCTTCTACCATTGTAGATGTGTGGGCCTTTTTCGAGGTTGATTGTTCTCAGTTGGTTACAGTGGTTCAGTTGCACTGGGAAGACGCAACCATATCTATTAGATATTGGATGCTACGGGCTGGAGGATGGATTGGGCTCAATATTCTGGATACGGTGAGAGACTCAATTAGGAATCCAATCTATTCAAATGGTGGATCTGACTTAACTAAGAAGTAGATCAATATTTTGGGCACGATGAGATTCATGAATTAGAGATCAAGTTTGGATGCACCATGATTAGAGAATCATTGAATAAGAGTTGTTTACTCATTGGCTAACCCATTACCAATAACTGTTAGGTGAGATGATGAGTACCGCACCATCCACTAGAAATCATTAATCGTGGAGATTTTCATATCCCTATAGAGGGAGTGTAGGAATCCAAAAAAATAGTTAGAGCTAATCTGTTTAAAAATAAAATCTCTAAATAAATTGGTTAAGTCTTAATTACAATATCTAATTAGAAACTTTGACTCTCTATATGAAAATGTCTGCATCCAACCACTAGCATAAATCCTGGACACCCATAGGCTGACCGAACCAAATTATAGAAATTAGCTCTGAAACTTCAAAATCATTTTGGATTTCGATAAGTTAACTCATGTATTAGACCAGGACCCTCCCACCTTACCTACTCGTCCATCCGCTAAATAGAGAGTGTCTTTTGAAAAGTAGATGGATGGAGATAACAAGGCCAGATATTAAATGTTGGGCTCGATGTCTGATGAGCTTTAGTGCCAACATGAAGATATTAGGACTACCCACCAAATGTTGGCTCACCAACAAGAGATGTTTGGTGAACAGAGTCGTGTAGCCAAGTATCAAATCACTAAATGACTATTCAAGGCTAAGATGCATGATGGGCAGTCAGTCCAAGATCATTGTCTGATGATGATCAAGGACTTGGAAGAGCTTGAGAAGCTTAGAGTGAGGTTGGACTTGGATCTGTAGAATGATATAATTCTGCAATCCTTGACTGATGTATATGGGCAGTTCATCATGAACTATCATATGCATAAACTTCAAAATTCCCTGATCGAACTTATGAATATGTTGGTTGCTGCTGAGCTTTCTATGAAAGGTTCTAAAGGCTCAGTGCTTGCTATGGAATAGACTTCTTTCAAGAGAAAGTCTTTTGAAAAGAAGAAGAAGTCTGTGAAAAAGCAGAAGATGGAAAGAGGAAAGAAGAAAAAGACAGAGCTAAAAAAGAAAGCCGCTGACAAAGAAAAGTATTTTCATTGCAACAATGATGGCTACTGAAAGCAGAACTGCCCTACTTACCTGACCACCCTGAAGAATAAGAAGGAAGATTCTTCTGGAGGTATGCTCGTTAATGATTCTAACCTTACGATTTCTTCTGCATCTAGTTGGGTGCTTGACTCTGATTCTAGTGCTCATTTGTGCACTTCCATACAGGATCTTGAGGATAGCAAGAGGCTGAGGGATGGTGAGATGATCTTGTGTGTTGGAAGTGGAGCAAGAGTTGCTACCATTGCTGTGGGAACATACCCTCTTTGATTACCATCTAGTTTAGACTTAATATTAAAAAACTATTATTATGTGCCTGCAGTAAGAAGGAATTTGATTTCTGTATCTTGCCTAGCATTAGAAGGCTACATAATTAGTTTTCTTAAGGACCATTGTAACATTCTTTATAAAAGAAATAAAATTGCAAGTGGTTATTTATTAATGGTCTTTATCAGTTACATATTGATGTATCTATTTTTAATATCGAGCAAAATGTGAATACCATGAAACGGCCTAGGGATAGTCCAAACGATAGTATCTATGGCACCTAAGACTAGGTCATATAGCAAAAGATAGGGTTAACAAATTAGAAAAAATTAGGCTATTGAGTCCATTGACTTTCGAGTTATATCCAATTTGAATCTTGTCTTCATGGCAAAATGACTAAGCTCACTTTTGTAGGACATGGGGAAAAGGCCATGAATCTTCTTGCCTTAGTACATACTGATGTGTGTGGTCCATTTGATGTGCCGGCTAGAGGTAATTTTATCTACTTCATAACCTTTACTGATGATTTATCTAGGTATGGATATGTGTATCTTATGAGACACAAATCTGAAGCTTTTAAAAAGTTCAAGGAATACAGATATGAAGTAGAAAAGTAAACTGGAAAATCCATCAAGATTCTTCGATCAGATCGAGGAGGTGAATACCTTAGTCAAAAATTCCTGGACTATCTCAAGAAAAATGGCATAGTCTCTCAATGGACTCCACCTAGAATACCTCAACTCAACAGGGTTTCAGAATGGAGTAATCGGACACTATTAGATATGGTTCGATCCATGATGAGCTTCACAGACCTTTCTGATTTTTTTTGGAGATACTGTTTGTTAACCGCAATATACTTACTGAATAGGGTTCCATCTAAAATCATTCCTACCACACCGTATGAGATATGGTATGGTAAGAAACCAAGTTTGAGTCATCTCAGAATTTGGGATTGTTCGGCTCATGTCAAAAGACAACAAGTGGATAAGTTAGACTTTCGATCCTTTAGAGCTCGATTTATAGGATATTCTAAAGAGTCATTAGGATATTATTTCTACATTCCAGAAGATCATAATGTGATTATGAGTTGATAGGTCATCTTTCTTGCAAAATAGTTTATTCAAGATAGCGGCATTGGAAAGCAAATCAAGCTCGATGAGAAAGTCTCACAAGAGCAACGAGCTAAGGACCAAATGGAACCAAATCAGATTGAGCCAATACAATCACTACCTCCTCCACCTCATAGATCAAAAAGAGTTTTCCATCCCCCTGAGAGGTACTTAGGTACTATTTCTGAAGAAGTAGAGAAAATGTTCCTCGTAGGTAATGGGGTTCATGCTGATGATCCCAAAATCTATAATGAGGCGATATTGAATATCCACTCTGAGAAATGGTTAGAGGCAACGAAGTCGGAAATTGACTCGATGCACTCAAACCAAGTCTGGATCTTGGTAGATCCACTAGAAGGTATAGTACCTATTGGGTGTAAATAGATCTACAAGAGCAAGATTAGTGTAGATGGGAATGTGAAGACATTCAAAGCTAGATTAGTGGCAAAAGGTTATAGTCAACGTGAAGACATTGACTATCAAGATACCTTTTCGCCAATAGCTATGCTAAAATTCATTCGCACATTACTTACTGTTGCAGCCTATTTTGATTATGAAATATGGCAAATGGACGTGAAAATGATATTCTTAAATGAATATCTTGAGGAAGATATCTATATGGAACAACCACTAGTTTTTACATCTAGTGATGATGATCACAAGGTATGCAAGCTACAAAGGTCCATATATGGACTTAAGCAAGCATCTCGAAGCTGGAATACTCATTTTAATGATGTGATCAAATTATTTGGTTTCATCAAAAATGAGGAGGAGCCATGTATCTTCAAAAAGGTCAGTGGGAGCGCTGTTATCTTCCTCGTATTGTATGTGGATGACATCCTTCTTATTGGAAATGATATTTCCATGTTAACCATAATTAAAATATGGTTATCTAAAGAATTCTTCATGAAAAATCTAGGAGAAGCATCACTTATTCTAGAAATTAAGATCTATAGAGATAGACCGAATAGGATGCTAGGACTTTCATAGAAGATGTACATAGAGGAAGTGCTAAAGAGATTTAGCATGGAAAACTCTAAGAGGGATTTGCTACCCTTCAGACATGGCATTCATCTTTCCAAGAAGATGTGCCCTAGCACACCTGAGAAAATAGAACGCATGAGCATGATCCCTTATGCTTCAGCAATAGGGAGCCTCATGTATGCCATGTTATGTACACGACCTGATATAGCCCATGCTGTGAGTGTCACGAGCAGATATCAGTCGAATCTAGGTGAAGAATACTGAACTTCTATGAAATATATTCTTAAGTACTTAAGAAGAACTAAGGATATGTTGTTGGTCTTTGGTAATGGAGAACTCCAAATCTAGGGGTATATAGACTCGAATTTTATCTCCGATGTAGATGATCGAAAGTCAACATCTAGGAGTCTATTTGTGTGCAATGGTGGAGCTGTCAGTTGAAAAAGTTCCAAGCAGATAGTGTTAGCAGATTTCATCATGGAAGTAGAATACATCGCCACATCAGAAGCTGCAAAGAAAGCATTCTGGTATAAGAAGTTTGCCGTAGAGATCGGAGTGATGCCATCAGATGCCATTCCTCTATATTGCAACAACAATGATGCCATAGCCCTTGCTAAGGAGCCAAGGTCTCACTAGAAATCCAAGCACATCGAGCGGCAATACCAACTTATCTGCGATTACCTTGAGAAGGATTACGTCGAGGTCAAGAGAGTCGACTTCGTAGATAATGCGGCGGACCCGCTTACAAAGTTGTTGGGCCAGCTGAAGATCGAAGCCCACCTTGAGGAGATGGGACTTAGATTTGTAGCCAATTGAATTTAGGTCAAGTGAAAGTTTATTAGATATGTGTGCCCTAGAAGTCAGAATTGGTTGACACTTGTAATACAATTCTAGGGGCAAAATTATAATTTTGATTATAAATAATAAAATGGGTTATTTTCTATCATAAATGTGTATTTAGTGTCTGTGATACATCCCTTGAGTTAATGGTAATGATAATTCTTATTTTCAAGAGTTGAAAATTTAAGACAAGAATTTTTATTATTAACTCATAAAATGCTCCTGACCGTAGGATCATCATGAGGATGGTGATTGATCTAGAACATTGGTGTACAATCACTTCTTTATAGTAGATGAGTCTTGAGTCTATGGTGTGGAGACACCGGAGCAAGAGTATAGGTATTCGTTAGAGAACGAGGGCACTGAGCGTGACCATCTCAAGTTGTCATAAGAAATTTTACCTTCTCGTCGATGACTAACTTGAAGCTATAGTAGTGTGTTTGGTTCTTTGACCTAAGGTGCATCGACAGTTCACCTTAAGGGTGTTATAGTTTGACTACACCATGACTTGGTCGCCTAGCCATTCAAAATTCTGAGGTGTATGTTGGCTATAGCATGTTCATTGTAGGAATTGGATCGCACCAAGAGGAAATCTATCTACCTCGATGGATGAGGAGCAGCCCTATGATGATCATGAAAATCAAATCCATATGCCCATGGCCATGGCAGAGTAAAATAATAGAAAGAGTTTCTATTAAGACTTTCACATTGGACTTGAATCGAATGATTAAATTATATGATAGAAATTAGGATTTGATAAGTTCACCTTAACCCTAATCTGATCGGGGCTCAAGATAGAAGAACTTAATCACATAAGTAGCTACACCAAGTGGTTCATTTTCAGTTTTGATGGGTTGCGACCATATATTGCTAGGTGTCACTGGTGGATTTTGGGAGCAATTAGAATGATTTAGATGATCGATCATTATAGTTATCTGAATCAGAAGAGCTTTGATCCATCGAAAGGAGTTTCAATGATGTCGGTGATAGAAATCGCGACATATCCCATTACCATATAAAACTAAACCTAACTAGATCACACAAATAAGGGATTGAATCTGGATATCATCAATTGGACTAACCCAGTTTAATTGATTTGAATTAAATTCAATTAGGTTCAAGAAAATCATGCTAGCACATGATTGAGCCTAACGTTCTCCTTCTACTATCATTAAAATTTATCTCAACTGAGTCAAATGTATTTGTGCTCGCTCAAGTACCTTTACTTGGTCTGACTGGAGCTTGTCCAGATCAAAAAAGGATTATCTTAATTAATGAGATAAATTTGAGACAATACCTACTATTTTCCGTCACCTACTAATTCTTGTCTTTGACTTTGGTCAAATGTTGACCTTTGATACTTAGATATCTACCCATGTGTCATGCACCTATTGGAGAGCAGATAGGGGCCTATTCCCTTGCTAGATTTTGGGAAGGAGGGGGCACATGCCTAGGGAGGCACGCGCCCATGGATAGGGATGCCAGGAGTCCCATACAGATGGGACTCTAGGTTGCTTCTTGGTTTCTACTTAGGTGGCCCATAACTATAGACTTTGACTAGGTACCATCTAAGGATGAATTAGTAGGGCTCTCATCTAATTGGAACAAATGATGTCATCCCACTGATTAGATTTAGATTTGATTGCATGAAGTAATGTGATTGGCCGGGATGATGTGGCACTGCATGGCGCAGCAGGATCTATATAAACCCTATCTACATCCAACTTTAAAAGTGTTCTCTCTTACCCATGCCCCAAGGTTGCCCCTCTCCCTCTTCCATGCCATCTTCTGGTCCTCTCTCTTCTCTTCACGCCCAAGAAAAGTTGGGCTCCTATTTGGTGCGATTCAGATAAGAGAAAGCTGACAAGAAAGGAAGAAGGTAGCACTGCTGCAAAGATGACAGCAGATCATTGAAAGGAGTTTTGAAGATCCTTTAAATTAGATCCAGATCTAATTTTTGGAGAGGTGATAAAGAAGGAAAAGATCTCTAGATCTAGTTAGATTGGATACCGATAGAGGCTAAGTGCTTGCGTGGCTAGATCCAGAACTTCAGGCAATCAGCAAGATCATTAAAGGGTAATCTGATTACCCAGCATCAAGGTATAAATTAAATTAAATTTAATTTATTTTTATTTTTATTTATTAGATTTATAAAATTAGATCTGAAATATCTCTGATCTGATCTAGATACATGAAAGAAATTTTTGAAATATCTCTTTTGATCGGATCAAATATGAATGAACCTGATCTAGGAAATCAGGATTTTTCCTTTAGTGGGAGGGTCGTCTTCTGGTCATCGATCCTTTAAGAAAGGGAAGAAGAATAAGAAGAAGAAAAATAAGAAGGTACAGTCATATGCTGCAACATCTGCACATAGTCAGACTAGGAAGCACAAGTCCGACCAGAGCCAGGCAGAGTGCTTCTTCTACAAGAAGCAAGAGCACTAAAAGAAAAACTATCCTCTATACATTGCCTCCCTGGACCCGAATAGGTTGAGGAAGAAGCAAGTGGTTGCTAGACAAGATAATTATATGATAACATCTTACAATTCTTTTTTATTTAATTTTATTGCCTAGGTATTAGATACTGAAAGCCCTTATCATATTTGTAATTCTATGCAAGGCTTGCAGGTCAGTAGGAGATTTGATTAAGATGAGAGATTTCTGAATGTTGGAGATGGAAAATAAGTTTCAATTCTAGCTTTAGAAATCATAAACCTTGTAATCAATTCAAATAAAGTTATTCTTAATGAATGTCATTACTATCCAACTTTCTTATTGAATGTCATTTCTGTAGGTCTTTTGGTCATGAATGATTTTGAAATATCAATAAAAAAAAAATTTATAATGTCATTTTGAATGGTATTACAATTTTGATTGGACAATTGAATAACGAAATTTATTTACTTTCTATGTCTATTAACTTGGTTCAATCCTCCGGTAAATGTCCTAGAATTAGTGGTGTCTGATGTCTACCTTTGGCACTGTAGGCTAGGTCATATTAGCAAGAATAGAATTAATAGGTTAGCTCAAGAAGGAATTCTTAAGGTTAATAATTATGAGTCACTTCTGACCTGTGAGTCCTATCTTCTTGGTAAGATGACCAAGTCACCTTTTGCTGGAAAAGATGAATGAGCCAATGAACTCCTGCATCTAGTACATTCGGATGTATGTGGACACTTGAGCTCAAGTGCCCGAGGTGGATATTTCTACTTCATAACCTTCACAGATGACCTATCGAGGTATGGGTACGTCTATTTAATGAAGCATAAGTTGGAATCATTTGAAATATTCAAACTATTTTAAAATGAGATAGAAAAACAAACTAGAAAGGGTATTAAAATTCTTTGGTCTGATCGAGGGGGTGAGTACCTTTTCAATGAGTTTCTGACATATCTTGGAGAGAATGGAATTCTCTCTCAATGGACCCCTCCTGGAACACCACAACATAATGGTGTGTCTGAAAGGAGAAATAGGATCCTGTTGGACATGGTTCGATCCATGATGGGGTTTGCTGGTTTGCTGATCTTCCTTTGGAGATATGCGCTTGAGTCAGCTTGTTATATTTTGAATAGGATTTCGAGTAAATCTATTAATAAAACACCAAATGAGATATGGACAGGGCGTAAGCCAATGCTTTCACACCTTAAAGTTTAGGGGTGTCCGACTTATGTCAAACATTTAATAACAAACAAGCTTGGATGTAGGTCTAATAAGTATAGTTTTATAGGTTACCCAAAAGAAATCAAAAGATAATACTTCTACCTTGCTGATAAGCAAAAATTGTTTGTTAGCCTTAAGGCAGCCTTTTTAGAAAAGAAGTTCCTTGGTGAAGGAACTAATGCCTCTAAGGTCGAACTTGTTGAAGTACGATAGCTGAAAGAATAAAAATAAGTTGTTAAACCTGAGCTGGATTTAATTAGATCAGATCTAGAACCCATTGTAGATGCATCCTTAAGGCGATATGGTAGAGTACCATGTCAACTGGTCAGATACTATGATTTTTTGGTCTGGGATGGGGATCCTATCGAACTCGATTAGAATGATTAGGACCTGATCAACTATATAGATGCAATGCAGAGATCTGACTCTGAGAAATGGCTTGAGATCATGAAATTCAAGATGGAATCCATAAAGGTCAACGATGTATGGACATTGGTTGACCCACCCAAAGGGGTAAAATCCATAGGGTGTAAGTGGATCTTCAAAAGGAAAAAAGGCACAGATGGAAAGGTGGAGATCTATAAAGCTCGTCTGGTTGCTAAGAGGTATCGTCAACATTTTGGTATTAACTATAACGACACGTTCTCTCTTGTGGCAATGCTCAAATTTATTTGGATAATGCTTGTCATAGCTGTCTATCTGGACTATGAAATCTAACAGATGGTTGTGAAAATAGCTTTTCTGAATGAAGAGCTGGATGAAGAGGTGTATATGATACAACCTGAAGGTTTCATGTTCATAGATGAGTCTAAGGTGTGTAAGCTTTAGAGGTCCATTTATGGACTAAAGTAGGCATCTCGAAGCTGGAACATACAATTTGATAGAACAATCAAAATGTAGGGTTTTATTAAGAATGAAGAGAAGCCCTGCATATACAAATGGGCTAATGGTTTAGCAATAGTATTCTTAGTATTGTATGTGGATGACATTCTCTTAATCAAAAATGATGTCCCTGCATTATAAGAAATAAAGATCTGACTTTCGTCATAATTCTGCATGAAAGATCTAGAAGAAACTTTCTACATCCTAAAGATGAAAATCTATAGAGATATATCTAAAAGATTGCTTGGATTGTTCCAATCTATGTACATTGACACTGTGCTGAAATGGCTCAGCATACAGAATTCCAAGAAAGGCTATCTACCGATAGGCCATAGAATTTCTCTTTCAAAGAGGGATTGTCCAACAACACCTCTAGATAGAGAGCATATGAATAGAATACCATATGCTTCTGCAGTGGATTCTATAATGTACGCCATGACATATACATGATCTGATGTGGTATACTCACTAGGTGTAGTGAGTAGATACCAATCTAATCCAAGAAAGAATCATTGGAAGGTTGTTAAAACCATCCTGAAGTATTTAAGAAATACTAAGGACCAGTGGCTTGCATATGGTGAATCTGACTTAAAACTTATGGGGTTCACAGACTCTAGCTTTCAGTCTGATCATGATGATAGCAAGAGTGTATCGAGATATATATTTATTCTTGATAGTGGAGCTGTCTACTGGAAGAGT
Source organism: Cocos nucifera (assembly GCA_006176705.1). Lineage (NCBI taxonomy): Eukaryota > Viridiplantae > Streptophyta > Magnoliopsida > Arecales > Arecaceae > Cocos > Cocos nucifera. Next base: position 36,013 of record QRFJ01004165.1, on the reverse strand, counting down.
TTTAAGCAGCATACTATGGCTGATTTAGTTTGCGAGATGGAGTATGTCCTGCATCAGATATTGCCAAAGAAGTGATGTGGCTAAAAAAATTTATCACCGAGCTCAGAGTAGCACCCTCCCTTGATGTTCCAGTTCTACTCTATTGGGATAGCTCTGAAACCATTACTCAGGCAAAGAAACTAAAGGCATACCAACGGATGAAGCATATTCTATGCTACTACCATTTTGTCCGAGAGATTGTGGATCGAGGTGACATCGACTTTTAGAAGATCGACGAAAAGAAAAATCTGACCGACCCATTCACTAAAGCTATTGTGGTGAAGGAGTTCGATGACTTTAAGTCGAAGATAGGTATTAGATACTGCACTGATTGGCTTTAGTCCAAGTGGAAGATTGTTGAAAATGTGTTCCAAAGCCAATCGTCAATCTGTTGATGGTTAGGCCATATATTTATAATTGTATATGAATTATAAATTAATAAAATTTATTTTGGCATTTTTCATCATAAATTCTGTGGTCTTCTAATGAACTCCTGTGTTGTAATGAAGTTCTTAGGACTATTTAGAATCGACAAAGAAGGATTTATCATTTAGTCCTTAAATTGTTCACGACCAAATGATACGTTGTTACTTAGGATGACAATGTTTATCAAGTATAGGTCATTATGTGCCATATAGGTTGGTTGTCCTCATAACCAAGGAGTGTTAAGACACTGATATGGCATGCAAGTGAGATGAATGGGTACATCTGCACTGAACGTGACCAACTTTGAGGCTTTTCTTCCATCAAGATTAGCTCTGATGGAATATGGGTATAAATGTTCCTCCGATCTGAGATCACCACGGTGACTTTCAAGCAACTCACTGTATTTTGGTGCCGGACTATCTAAATTTCTAATTCAGTGATGAAAGATTTCTAGGCACAGTTAAGTACTTATGGAGTCGATGCGTGTATCAAGATGGGATTAACCATTCCTGATTTTAGGAGCTGTGTTCAATTATATTTCAATTTAGCAAAATCTTGGTCAGGATAGTCTTAATGAGGAGTCATGGGACTAATTGCTTTGAGATACGACATGGATGTATTTTCTAGGATTGACAATCTAACCCTGAGTCATCTGTTACACAGAGGTTATAGGGATGAATTATACGGTAACCATATTCCCATAGGTTCTCAATATTGCGATTGCAATTGACCTATCCAGACGTTGGGTACCATTACTAGATGGTCACTTTGATTAGTATAGAAATTGATTTCTATGCTACTTGCTTAGGTTTGGACCTGCGTAGTCACACATACTAGAGGTTCCTACCTGATTTAATGGCTGGTGAAGAGTCTCACTCGACTGAGACTCAATGATCAAGAGTCCCACTAGACTGGGACTCTTCGATCGGGGGTCCTACTGGGTTAGGACACTGTCTCAATGTCTGGGAGTCTCTGGTCAAGAATCCTACTGGATTGGAACTCTTTGATCAAGAGTTCAACAGCTCTAAAACTCTGAGTTCTACTTATCTAGGACTCTATGATTGAGAGTTGGGACTCTATAATCATGAGTTTCACTTGTTTCGAACTCCAGGATCAAGAGTCCCACTGGTTTGGGACTCTTCGATCAAGAGTTTCATTTTGATGGGACTCTATTATCCGGACATCCATTGAATTTAGACTCTAATTTTATGAGAGATTTTATTAGTAATTTAATCACTAATTAACTTAATTTGATTGAGTAATTATTTATAGTTCAAGTCCAATTGAATTGATTTCAGTTGGGTCTGATCCGATTAGGTTGTTGGTTGACCTAATCATCGAGGAGGTTTTAATCCTGATTTGATCAGAGATTAGGCTTGATCAATTCTTAATTTTATTGAGATTTAATTGAGCCTAATTAAGCCTAAATGTGCTGGGTTTAAATTAGTCTAATTGGGCCTAACCTATTTTGAATTGGTTGGTTCAATTGGTTCAAGTTTGAATTTCAAAGACTAGTTTGACTAGTCTTCTTTCCCTATGCCATTTAACCCACCCCTACTTAAAAATTTAATCTAATTCTCTCATGACCTATTTTACATGCATAAAAGAGCTTTTGACCAGGTCTCCCACATTCCAAATGGATAAGGTTTGGTTGTTATTTGTTTTGATTTGAATGAGATTCAAATTTAGATAAAAAACAACCTCTACCTTATCCATGCGCCACCCTTCTCTTGTGCAACACTTTTACTGCATGAGAAAAGGTTTCTCATGATTCCTTTCCATGCAAAAGAGGTTGTCGCCCATCCTTTCTCACATCCCTAGGTGGATGGGATCAGGTGGTTTGAAGGTTGAATTCAAAATGAGCTTGAATTTGGCCTAACAACCAACCCGATCTTTCTCTCCACACGGTATCTACTCTCTTTGGCACAAAATAAATAGGTGGGATTTTTGAGACATGAGAGAATAGATCTAAGATTAAGAGAGGACTTCCATGAGCTTCCTGGTGTGTGATAAAAAGTTTTGAAAAATCCCATGAGGTGAAAAAACAGAGAAAGGCTAGCGTAAGGTTTCGATGTGCATTTGATCTAATGTTTTGACCTAGGATTTGAGAATCCATTTCATGAGCTACGAGTGTCGAAAGCCCACAAAACTTTATGGAGAATCTCCTCTGCCTCTCTACTATGTCTACCAATGACCTGGAGAGTTTCTGAAGCCCATAGATAAGGATCAAAGGTATTCGATGAAAATAGCCCCTGAAAGACTTTGGTGTCGAGCTAGCACTCGTGTGAGAGCCGATTAGGATCAAGAGCCTCATGTGGATGATCCATGGAGGCTAGATACTTGTGTGGCTATGTTGTCACTAGTAGAACTCCTTGACGATGATCAGATCATGGTGATCAACTATCCGCAAAAAGATAATGTGTTCTGAACACGTAGATATAGTATATAGTTCACTACATAGTTTTATTTTTAGATCTATTGATGTATGCATGCATATTATATTTAGATCATAATATGTAGAGTTAAATAATCTAATTTGATCAGTAGATAATTAATTAGATTAATTATTTTGTACTGCTTCTTTGCTATTTTTAAAAAATTTTGAAAATAGCTTAGCAAATCCTGTACTATTTCCTTCACCTAATTAGTTTGAGACATCTCGGATCTAATCCTAAAGATCTGATATTAAAAACTAAAAATAAAATTTAATTTAATTTAATTACATACCTTTGTTTTTGGATAATCAGATTATCCTGTGATGATTCTGATCTATCCTGAGGTTCTGGAAGGAGCCACGCATGTGCCTGACCTCCATTGGTGCCCACCTAGGCAGGAACTAGAGGTCTTCTCCTTCTAAATCAACTCTTCAAAAATTAGATCTGAATCTGATCTTGATGTTCTTCAAAATTACTTTGAAGAAGTAGCGGTCGTCTTTTTTAGCAGTGCTTTTTACTTCCTGATCTGAGCACCTTTCTTCCTTGGATTGCACTTGAACCCATGCCCAACTCCTTTGGGCATGGAGAGGAGAGAGAGAGGGAATCAAAGAAAGGTGTGGAATAGAGGAGGGCAGCCTTACGGCATGGTGAAAGGTAGAAGCTCTCTAACTCTAAGCGTAGACAGGGTTTAAATAGATCTTATTGCACCATGCAGTGCCACATCAACCCGACCAATCAGAGGCCTTCATTCAATCAGTTCTAAATCTGATTGATGGAATGATGTCATCTGATCCAATCAGATGAGAGACCCTTAAAAATCCACATAGATGGCACTAAGATTGGATAAATAGGACTCTTTGGTGCTTAGGTGTTTAAATTCATCCAAATACCCTAGAGTCCCATCTGTATGGGACTCCATCTCTTATCCACATGGGGTGCATGCCTAGGGTGGCGTGCACCCTCTCTTTTGCCTCTTTTAGCAGGGAGACAAGAGCCCTAGGTGCTCTCCTATAGGTGCATGACACATGGCCCCATGTCCAGGTGTCCAAGGTCAACAGTTAACCTATGTCCAAAAAAATAGAAATTAGTAGGTGACAGAAAATAGCAGGTGCTATCTCAAATCCATCTAATAAATTAAGACAATCCTTTTCTGATCTAGACAAGCTCCAGTCAGCCTAAGACAAGATTTTTGAGTGAGCTCAAATAAATTTGGCTCAGCAAAGACAAACCAAAATGATTACAAAAGGAGAATGTTTGGCTCAATCGTGTGCTAGCACGATTTTCTTGAACCTAATTGGATCTAATCCAAATCAATTACTGGGTTAGTCCAATTGATGACATCCAGACCTAAACTCTTATTTGTATGACCTAGTTAGGTTCAATTTCATATGGTAATGAGACATGTCGTGATCTCTATCATCGACATCATCGAAACACCTTTCGATGGATCAAAACTTTTCTAATTCATATAATTAGAATGATCGATCATCTAAATTATTCTAATTGCTTCCAAAATCTACCAGTGACACCTAGCAGTATATGGTGGCAATCCATTAGAATCAAAAGCGAACTTCTTGGTGCAGCTATCTGTGTGATTGGATTCTTCTATCTTGAGCCCTGATAGGATTAGGGTTATGGTGAACTCGTCAAACCCAATATCCATCATATGAATTAATCATTCGTTTCGAGTCCGATGTGAAACCCTAATAGAAACTCTTTCTATCATCTTTTCATTGCCATGGCCATGGGCTTATGGACTCAATCTCATGATTATCACAAGACTACTCCTCATCTACCGGGGTAGATAGATCCCCTATTGATGCAATCCAATTTCTATAATGAACATGCTATAGCCAACATACAGCTCAGAATTTCGAATCGCTAGGAGACTAAGTTATGGTGTAGTCAAACTATAATACCCTCAAGATGAACTGTCGATGCATCTTAGATCAAAAAACTAGACACACCACTACAGCATCGAGTCAGTCATCATCGAGAAGTAGACTTCCTTATGACTGCTCGAGGTGATCATGCTCAGTGCCCTCATTCTCTAATGAGTATCTATACTCTCACTCCAGTGTCTCCACACCATTGATTTAAGATACATCTATCCTAAGAAAGTGATCGTACACCAATCTTCTAGATCGATCGCTATTCTTGTGATGATCCTATAGTCGGGAGCTGTTTATGAGTTAATTATGAAAATTCATATCTTAAATTTTCAACACTTGAAAATATGAATTATCATTACCATTAACTCAAAGAATATATCATAGATACTTTAGATACACACTATGATAGAAAATAACTCATTTATTAATTTATAATCAAAATTTATAAAATTATCCTTAGAAGTGTATTATAAGTGTCAACCAATTTAGCTTCTGGGGAATACATCTATCAAACTCCCACTTGACCTAAAGCCAATTGGCTACAAATCTATGTCTCATCTTCTCAAGATGGGCTTCGATTTTCTACTGGCTCAATGGCTTTGTCAGTGGATCAGTCGCATTATCTACAGTATCGACTCTTTTGACCTCAATGTATCCTTTCTCGAGATAATTATGGATGAGGTGGTATCACTGCTCGATGTGCTTGAATTTTTGGTGAGACCCCGGCTCTGTAGCTAGGGCTATGGCATCATTATTATCATAGTACAAAGGGATGGCATCTGATGGCATCACTCTGAGCTCTACAATAAATTTCTTATATCAGAACACCTTCTTTGCAGCCTTCGATGTAGCGATATACTCTATTTTCATGGTGGAATCTACTATCACTGTCTGCTTAGAACTTTTTCAACTGACAACTCTACCATTACAAATAAACAAACTTCTAGATGTCAACTTTTGATTATCTATGTCAGACATGAAATCCGAGTCTGTATACCCATGGACTTGGAGTTCTCCATTACCAAAGACTAAAAACATATCCTGAGTCCTTCTCAAGTATTTAAGGATACATTTCATAAAAGTTTAGTGCTTTTTTCTTAGATTTGACTGATACCTGCTCGTGACACTCATAGCATGGGCAATATCAGGTCGTGTACATAGCATGGCATACATGAGGCTCCCTATTGCTGAAGCATAAGAAATTTTGCTCATGCATTCAATCTCCTCAGATGTGGTAGGACACATCTTCTTGGAGAGATGAATGCCATGTCTGAAGGATACTAAATCCCTAGCCCAAGAGAAGAATTGCCATTCTCTACATATGCATCGGCTAAGAAAATTTGTGATAGGCTAGAGGTTACCCATGAGAGTACCAACCAAGAAGTCTAAAATAAATATGCTTATTCATAAATATGAATTATTTGAAATAAATTAAATAAATCTATTTCTAAAATATTTACTAGATTTATTAATATTATCAATGGTTTGAAAAGCTTAGGTAAATCTTATACTAACAGTGAGCTTGTTCGAAAAATTCTTAGGTCTCTTCTAAAGACTTGCAAAGCGAAAGTCACCACTATCTAAGAAGTCAAAGATCTCAATAAGCTACTATTGAAAAAGCTTCTTGGATCTCTAATGACTTATAAATTAAACATGAGGTAAAATATAGAAGAAGAAACCAAGAACCTCCAAGGATGATGAAAGTGAAGAATCTGATAAAGAGGAGGAAGAAGAAGACTTAGCCTTAATTGCAAGAAAGTTTAAAAGATTTATGAGAAAGAAGAAAAAAGGATTTAAGAAGAAAAACTTCAAGGATGAGCCAAGCAAGAAAAACGAGAAGGAGAAAGAGAAAAATCTATCCATTTACTTCGAGTTCAAGAAACCAGGCCGTTTTAGAATGGACTGCCCATTTCTCAAGAAACCATTCAAAAAGTTTAAGAAGAAGGTAATGATGGCCACTTGGAGTGATAGTAAGGACTCTAGCTCCAAAGAAAAATCACAAGAAGTAGCCAACCTTTGCTTAATGGCACATCATGAGGAGGTAAATACTGAAAACTCTTTAGATTTCATATTTGATGAGTTACAAGATACTTTTTTGGAAAAGTAACTTTAAAAAATAAAGATTTGAAAAAGCTAAATTCTTAACTTCTTCATGAAAAGGAAATAACTTCTGAAAAGCTAAACTTGCTGACTCATGAAAATCAGAAATTAAATGATGAATTAGCAAAACTCAGACCATTTATAGAGAGATTTACTTATAGTTTTAAAAAATTAAATATATTATTAAATGAGTAAAGAGCTATTTTTAACAAGGTAGGATTAGGTATCAAACCTCATAATAAGCAAAAATTATTAAAAAATCTATTTGTTAAATCTTCAATAAGTAGTACCTTAAATTTTTCATATTACTATTATGGTAAAATTGGTCACAAATCGTATGCATGTGATTTCAAAAAATTAAATAGAAAATAATTAAAATAGTTCAGATTCGAAAAGAAACCATGAGTACTAATCCCAAAGGACCCAAGATGACTTGGGTACCTAAAAACTCAACTTGATTTTTTTGTGTAGGAGTGTCTTGTATCCCATGACAAGAAATGGCTTTGGTATCTCAATAGTGGCTGTTCAATACACATGACGGATGACAAATCTTAATTTATCACTTTTGAGCCTGAAGAAGGAGTAGTTACATTTGGTGACAATAAAAAGGGGTGCATTATTGGCATCGATAATATTCATATCACTCCTTCCACTTTCATTCAAAATGTATTGTTAGTTGATGAGTTAAAACATAATTTGCTTAGTATTAATCAATTCTATGATAAAAGATTTAAAGTCATATTTGAATCTTTATTATGTATTATTTCTAGTCCTAATGATGATGGTATCATATTCATAGGACATAGACACAATAATATATACATGGTGGATCTTGATGATCTACACATGAAAAATAGTCAATATCTTATGACAATGGATGCCAAAGTCAATGAGACTAGTTGATCGTGGCATCATAGATTAGGCATGCTAGTATGGATTTACTTTTAAAATTAATTAAGAAAGATCTTGTAAGAGGATTGCCAAAACTAACTTTTGAAAAGAATAGAATTTGTGATGCTTGTCAATTTGGAAAACAAACTAGGAACTCTTTCAAACCTAAAGATGATTTCAACTTCTAGACCTCTAGAGTTATTATACATGAATTTATTTGGACACACAAGGACTACTAGTCTAGGAGGCAAAATGTATGGTCTTGTAATTTTAGATGATTTTTCAAGATTCACTTAGATAATATTTTTAGCATAAAAGGATAAAGCCTTCAATGCATTTTCTAAATTTTATCAAAAGATTTTAAATGAAAAGAACACATCAATTGTATGCGTACGTAGTAATCAGGTACCAAATTTGAAAATCAATAATTTAAAAATTTTTGTAATGAAAAAAAAATTGATCATAATTTTTTTGCACCTAGAACTCCACAACAAAATGGAGTAGTAGAAAGAAAAATCGCACATTAAAAAAAATGGCATGAACTATGTTGTGTGAAAGTAATTTACCTAGATATTTTTGGACTGAGGTAATAAATTCTGCATGTTACACATTAAATCATATTTTAATAAGGCTTATTTTAAAGAAAACCCCATATGAGCTTTGGAAAGAAAGAAAATCAAATATCAACTATTTTCATGTGTTTGGTTGCAAGTGTTTTATACTTAATAATGAAAAAGATAACTTGAAAAAATTTGATGCCAAGTCAGATGAGGGTATCTTCTTGGGATACTCCTCATCAAGCAAGGCATATAGAGTCTTCAACAAGAGAACTCTTATTATTGAGGAATCAATTCATATTTTTTTTGATAAATATAATGATAAATATTATAGAAAAAAGATGCTTTAGATGAGGATACAGAAAATCTTCATGACAAGATGGACAATCTCACAGTAAAAGATGCTCCCATTCAAAGCAATGAGGAAGAAGAAGAAAAGAATGAAGAACCCGCTCTTAGCCCAAGAGAAGAATTGCCAAAAGAGTGGAGGTATGCACATGGACATCCTAAATACCTAATTATTGGTGATCCATCACAAGGAATAAGAACTCGATCCTATCTTAGGAATGTTAATAATTATTTGGCCTTTGTATCATAAATTGAACCTAAAATAATAGAAGAAGTTGAAAATGATCCATATTGGATAAATGCCATGTAAGAAGAATTAAATCAATTTCAAAGAAATAAGATTTGGACTTTAGTTGCTAGACCTAATGACAACCCAATTATTGAAACTAAATGGGTGTATAGAAATAAACTAGATGAACATGGAACTGTTATTTGGAGAAAAGCTAGATTAGTCACAAAAGGATATAACCAAGAGAAAGGCATTGATTTTGACGAAACATTTGCTCTTATAGCTAGATTAGGAACAATTAGACTGTTACTAGCATTTGCATGTTTTATGAATTTTAAATTATATCAAATAAATATAAAAAGTATTTTTCTTAATGATCATATAGTTAAAGAGGTGTAAAAATATTTTAAATCAGATCATAAAATCTCTTACATCTAATCTAAAATTTTATAATTAAAGTTTTAGATCAGCACGTACTAGAACAACCTTTTCACTGTAAGGGATAAACCTTATAGTAGGATAACCTTATAAGATCAATCCGTGTAATCTAAAATTTTATTTTTAAATTTAAAATCTTTTTAAATAAATCATAAATAACATCAAATCATATATAATAAATTTATGAATAATATTAGATCTATACGAACTAGGACAATCTTTGCACTATAAGGGGTAAACCTTACGGTAGGACAATCTTAAAGTGTTTGTATGGTCTGAGATTTTAATTTTAGATTTAAATATCAAATTATTAATTAGATCTAATCTAAAAATAATCCAAGCATGCATCAATAATCATATAATAATTAATCTGGGTCTAATACCAATTGAAGGAACGAGATCTAGGATTTCAGGACTAGATCTTAAAACTTTTTCTAGATCAATAGTGGAAGACTCAAAATTAATCTAATTAATTTTAAATATTAGATAATCCCTAGATCTAAGACCATATTATATGATTATTTCATGGAATTTAAATCTAAAATCAAAAATAAATAAGAAGGAAAGGTTGATCACATCAAACTAGATCTATGCTACATCTCATGCATGTATGAAAAAATTCAATAGATCTGATCTATTACCTCAATGAGTTAGATGTTCTAACTTACCGATCCAGACTTGAGGATGAAGTTGCAAGCCGTACACATGTCCGGCCTCTAGGAGTCATCCATATGAGCCCACGATCATGATCAAAAATTCAAATGCTGGAAATCAGCACAATATGCTAGTACTATGCTGATCTTTCTTCGACGGTTGATTAGATGCCTCCTTCTTCTAGATTGCACTCTTATAAAGAGGAAAAGGAGGAGAAGAGGTTTTAGATATGAGACACTCTTAGAAAACCCAAGGAAGAAGGAAGGGAAGAGATGAACATAGCAATCCTAGAAGAAGATCCCCTTCTTCATCTCTTTGCTCTCACCTAGACACCTAGTTTTGTGTCTATTGAATCTCAATGCCCAGAGGTTCTCTCTCCCTAATTTTCACACACCTCAAAGCTATCTCAAAGTTCTATAATCACAAAAATTTTAAGCCAAAATTTATTCAAAATATATAGGAAAAGAAGAGTCTTTTTCTAGGTCAAATACTAGATAAGGAAAAGTCAAATAGGGCAAGTCAAGGGGCACCCAACTCTTGGGTGACCCCTCCATAATTTTTTTGGCATGTACCAGTAATGAATGGCACACAAGAAAAGGGGTTTCTCATGTGGAATAGAAGAAAAATTAATCGAGAGAGGGGTTGGCACCTTTTTGGAAGAGTTTGGATTTGTTAGGATTCTATCTCATAGAATCCAATATCAAAACAAACTCCTTCTTTGACTTGGTCTTCTATCTAATTACCATATAAGAAAGAGAGGAAAAGAGGGGGCATACATGAAGATCAGGAAGAAAAGGATTTTCCATGAAAAATATCAAAAAATTAGGCATGGGGGACATTTGGACTAAGGTGGTGCAAGGAGGAATCCTAGTCTTACTAGGATTCTATCTATGACTTGGTCAAAATAGTTTCTTAAACCAAATTAAACCAAAAATAACTCAATCAAATTAAATTAGGTTCTAACCTAATTAATTATTTAATTAAATTATATTAAATTAAATTAAATTTTAATTTAATTTTTTAATCAAATTAGAAAATTAGGTTGACCTAGTCCTAGTTAGACTAGGACTAATTTTTTCTTAAACTTGACTTATCCAATATGTCAATCGAACTTGATCCAATCAAATCCAAACTAAATCTAATTAAATTATATTTAATTAGCCTTAATCTCAATCCTTTGGCTTAATCAAATTAAGCCAATTAGCAATCAAATTGCTAATCAATTCTTCTACAATACTTGCACTAGGTTAAACATTAATCATATTGATCGTTTAACCCTAAAATGATTCTCAATCATTGATCAACCATCCGATTAGATCATGAGCTCTAATGTGTGAAATCTCATAGGTCTAAATCTAAGTCAATAGTATAGAAATAAATTTTTATACCAATCGAAGTGACCATCTAGCAACGATATCCGACGGTCGGATAGGTCGAATGTATAGAACTCCATCCTTAAAATTCATGTGGATATAGTTTTCATATAATTCATCTCTTTGACCAAAATGTTCGTAGAACATCTTAGAGTTCAACTATCAACTCTAATCAGATTGTCCACATTGTATTTTAAAATATCAAATCCATCTGATGGATTACCTTGGCCAAGATTTTGAAATACAATGATACATTCTTCTCCAACTCTTGGAGTGGTCAATTTCATCTTGATCACACACCGACTTCGCAAGTACTTGACTATGCCCAGAAGCCTTTCATTACTGAATTAGAAATTCAATTAGTCCTATACCAAAGCACAGTGAGTTGCTTGTAAGTCACTGAGGTGATCTCAGATCTAAGAGATACTTATACCTATATCCCATCAGAGACATCCTCGACAGTAGAATGCTCTAGAGTTGGTCATGTTCAATGATGATGTATTCATACATCTCATCTGTATGCCATACCAGTATCTCCACACTCCTTGGTTAAGAGGACAACCAACTTATATGGCATACAGCGATCTATGCTCGATAGATTCTATCATCCTATTTAATAGTCTATCATTTGATCGTGAGCTGATTTAAGGACTAAGCGATAAATCTTCTCTTTATCGAAACTAAATAGTCCTAAGGACTTCATCATAAAAATGGAGTTCGTTAGAAGATGAAGACTTGCGATGAAAAATATGCCAAAGTATTTTATTTATCAATGATCAATTACACATATAAAATAGCTCAATCGTTAACAGGCTAATGATTGATTTTTGGGACATAATTTCCTATAGAATTTATTTAAAATAAATTAGTTATAAAATTGGTATGAATCAAATTTGAAAATCTGAGCTTAAAAGTTAAATTTGTGTTGGTTAAAGATTAATGTGGTATCAATTAATGGTACTTAACTTGAAAGAAAAAGAGAGTGAATAAATTTAGAAATATCATGTGATGAATTTTATGGTATTTACTTTTGAAAATAAAAGAAGAGACTTTTGCTGCAAATTGGTATTAAAAATATCGATATTAATCTCAAATTCTCAATCATTTATCTTATGATTCTCTCAAATTTGTACTTTATTTTAATTGATTTCAAACTCTCAATCAAATGTCTTGTAGTCTTTTCAATTCGTGCTTTCATATATTTATTCAATTTGATTTACTTGATTTAAAAATTTAAAGTAGTATCAGATAAATAAATTATTCTCAAATATTGAAACTTGCTTAAAGTGGTATCACTCATATGCTGGTTTCATAATTTGATTCACCTGAACATTCTTGACATTCTTGGAGTTGAATTGAATTAAAAACTTTTTTTACTCCTAAAAATAAATTTATAAAATTTTTAATGTACAATGTAAGATCCTTATAAAATTATTTCCATCTTTGATATTTCATACTCTTCTGATACATATATTTTCAAAGTTTAATTGACTAAAACTTCTTGAAAAAAATAAAGAATAAATATTAAAATTGGTGTCAACTTTTTTCTATTATACTTATTTTATTTGAAAATAACTATATTTTGAAATTGAATTAAAAATCTAAATTGATGGTATCAAATAGAAATTTAACATCGGACCTACTTTTCTTGATATCAAGTGTGTTGAAATATCTTGAAAAGCTCTATCCCTCAATGTTGACTTAAAAAATCAGAATTAAAATTTTTTAGAAAGGAGAAAAGTAATATCAATATAAATTTGATATCAAACATACTTATTTTCATATGAAATATCTTATGAAATTCAAATTTAATATCCTCTTGAAATTAAATCAAAATTTTTTGAATTTGATATATATATTTTAAATTTTAATTAATTTTGATGATATATTTTAATGATTTGTTTGATGCATAAAAAAAATGTGTTATACTTGATTTCTTTGTTCAAAATTTTGAAAAGCTTTGTTCTTCTTTAAGCCTAAAAATATATATTTAAAAATCTGATTATAAAAGTTATAATCATTTATTAAGGGGGAGAGCCTTTGATATTTGAATTCAAGCAAATTTTTGAAAGAAAAGCAATATTTTAAGCATATTTTATATCCAAAGATAAGTTTTCAAAAGGGAGATGATTTATTTGACTTTATTTTTTGAATTTCATACATCTCTCATTTTGATACACTCCTATATTTTATTGATTTTGATGGTTTTCTTAATTCTTTCCAAAAGCTTTTTAATGACTATCAAAAATGGGAAGAGGAATGTTGAGTATATGCTTAATGAATTGATGCTTAAAATACTCAATAACTTGATGCTTGAAATCTTAATGCTCATTGATTTGAATTGAGATATTATGGTGTAATGAGTATATGAAAAATATGTAATAAACTAAAGATAAATTAAGAATATTCATAAAGTATGCATTCATGTGTTTAATCAATTACTTCATGATACATGTTGGCCAATTTTGATTGTATGTGGTGCTTATCTTGTATGGCTAACTATTTGTACTTCTGATAGATAATGCAAACTCCATGTCATATCTTTATATATTTAGAAAGTTGGCATCTTATTTACTTAATGTATGACTCTTATGACTTATGTATTTAAAATGTTGGCATCTTATTTTGTCTTGAATATGAAATGTATTTTTCACATATAGTATCAATTATATTATGAAACATCTTTTAAGGAGCAAGTTCTTCCTTCTTATTAGAAAGAGGGATTAAATTTTATTGAAAACAAGAAAAGAATAGTTTTTTAATTGATAATGTCAAAAAGGGAGAGTAAATATATTGTTTGGTATAAGCAACAAATATTAATTGATGATGTTAAAATTACATGCTTGATGATTGGTAAATTTTTGTAGCCCCAAACCTCTCTTTTAAAAGAACTAAGTTATTTTGTAGAAAGTGAAGTTTATACTATGATTTCTCAATCTTTTATGGTAATGATGCACTATGATCATCTACCTATAGGCATTGACATTATGTCTTAATATTATAAAGCTCATTCCTTAAAAATTTGCATCAATTGAATATATTTATGCATTGTCTTAAGTTTAAACTCGAAATCCTTACTGGTACAATTTTACTTCAATGTTATATGCATGCCTTATTTTGCTTATACTCAAATATGTTGTCATCATCAAAAAGAGAAAGATTATTGCCTCAAAAATTAATTTTGATGATTATAAAATATTTAAGAAAATTACTAATGATTTTGGCTTGAAAAAAAATTTATTGTATTTTAGGAGCAAAATCATAATTTTACAAAGTTTTGATTCGAAAGCCTTAAGAGCAAGAATAGAAGATTTATGATCTATTAGAGGTAATTTCATATTTTTTGGATGTATATTTTGAGAGAAAATAAAGTTTGAAGAAAAGGGTCAACCCTTAGGTCGACCTCTATCAAAGGGGCTAATTGGCCTCCAAAGGGGATGACCCCTAGGTCCTCCCCTATGCTAGGGGTCGATCTCTGCTATTTTAAAGGCAAAAAAAATACAGAATAATGGGTTTTTCAGATTTTTCATCACAGAGGTCGACTCCTAGGTCGACCTTTGTGCAGGGGATGACCTAGGGGTTGACCCCTATGACGAAAAAAGTCTGCAATAGCTATTTTTTAGTTCTTTTCAGCTACATTTAATGCTCCAAAATGGGTCTCCAGTGACTGCAAATTGGATCTATTTTCTCTCCAGCCATCATAAAGGATATAAAGGCTTTAAAAAGGAAGGAACAAAAGAAGAGATTGAAGCAATTCATTTCAGCCCTAAGTAAAAAGCTCGCTTCAAGTAAAGAAGCTTTCGTTTCAAGTTCACCAACCCCTCAAAAGCTCATTCAAATCTTCAACAACTTTGAGGAAAATCATAAAAGCTTCTTTCTTAATTATGTAAAGAGTTTTTAACATTTTATTTGCTCATTAAAGGGGCTAACTTTATATTTCGTTGTCATTAACTCTTATACTCTATTTTCATATTATTTTAAGTTTTGGGGGTTCCAAAACTTGGAAAGATCTCTCCGAACCTTGAATCACAGTGTGTAGGGTTGGCTTGTACCCAAAATATAAGCGTGCTAGCTTAGGATAGCTAGGGTTGGAGATTTCTAATGGTATATTCAGTTTGAATATGGTTAATGGATTTAAATTTTCAAGTAGAAGCTTGGGGAGTGGATGTATGTGCAAGGTTGGCACCAAACTACTATAAATCTTGCTTATTTATGGTGTGTTTGCTCTCTCTATCTTTATTTCTTTAAATACTTGCTCTCTTACTATTTATCTTTTCATCTTACTTAAATCATCCATCACATACAACTTGCATAACATTACATAATCTTTATGGTTCTAAATTAGCTTTAAAATTTTAAAAACCCAATTCACCCTCTCTCTTGGATTACATATCTGGGCAATAATAGATCTACCACCAAGATCTATACTATGGTGCCTTCCTCCTTGGGCTTAAGGGTGGTACCCCCTCTCTTTAGGGCTTCTTCAAGAACCTTAGGATGGCAACACTAGAGAAGAGAGATGAGGGATTGAGGGAGAAAAGATTTGTATTGATTGTTGTTCTAAAAATTCTAATACAATCTATGTATTTATACATAGTCAGTAGGCCCAACCAAAAACTTTCTTGGCTAACCCAATACATAAAAGCACTCGTCGAGCCCATTTACACCCATATCTTCCATGCTCTCATCCCCTGGATCTAAACTTGATCCATACATTAGTTAGCCCCCTTAAGACCTCTCAAACCAGACCATAAGACCCCTAGGATAAGTCCCTATCCTAGCCCCAAATAGATCCTTTGCGTAGCTCTGCTTGTGCACTGAATCGGCTCAGTTTCAGCACTAAACCGGCTAACTTGAGACTGGGTCGGCTCAATTTCAGTCTAAGCTGACCCAGTTGCATGTCATGCCTGCAGTCTCGAACACGTATCCCTCTGTTTGGCCTATCCATTGAGACTTAGTCGACCTAGTTTTAGACTGAGCTGACTCACCTGCAAAAATGACCTTTTTTGCAGTCTTGATTCTCCGATTTTAGTTTCTTGCTCCACCTTGTGTCCTAGATCTCAGAAGTACCAACCAAGCCTCTTATGATCCTCAACACCTGGATCTCAAGCCCATGGAGGGCTAAATGCCACCTCCATCCTAGGATAACTTCTATCCTAGCCCTAGGACCACACCAGTCTTGATCTCTTGGAGTCAACACCCTGACTCCTTCCATGGCATCCTAAGGCTTGGGAGTACCATCAATCCTCACAATCTCTACCTTGGTGCTCCAAGCCTCCGCGAACCCCATGGCAATGCCCTCCTACATGATCCCACTGTCGCTGCACAATCTGATAGCCCCTTGTGCAAACATCGTCTCTGCTAATCACTTTTACATACTATGTACCCTTGAGGCCTTTGGGATGACCGCCTCCACCACTGAAGACCTTGGTTTACTTTTTTGCACCATTCTAAAATTATAGGATCCCTTCTACTTAGTAAATCATCACTTTTTCTGAACTTTTCTAGAGAACCTACAGCATTCCTATGCCAGCACATGCTGTACCACTTGATATGATCTCCTTAGAGCTATGTCTATCCACTTGCATGCACCGCTCCATCTAAAATTGTGCATCATCAGCACTGGTGCTAGGTTATCGATCCTCCTGCACTTCTCTACTTTGAACTCATGCCAAATTTTCTCTCCACCTATGAAGCCACCTCTGCCTGGTGCTCCACCTAAAATTGAAGTCCACCAGATGCCGCAAAAGCTGACTCTATCATCTAGTCCCTCGAGGCCAACCACTCAACACTGCACTGCTAAGCCTACCGCTGCACCTCGTATATCATCGCTGTCCCTTCGAACCCTCCGCACTCCATGGCCCTCTTTGAAGTTGTCTCGGATAACTCTGCAACCCACGGGCACCTCCGAAATCCAAGAGCTCATCGAACTCTTCTGAATCCAATGACTGAATCCTAGGAAATTCCATCCTAGCCTTCTCCTCTTCTACCCCTACATCAGCCATCACTTTAGTTGCACCCGAAGAAACTATAGCTCAAACCTTATCCTAGGCTCAGACTCACCTATCTCACCACGAGACCCTGAGACTCCCTGGCTCTTCTTGAGACCTACTCCCGATCTTTCTGAGATGCCTCCTGACACTCTCTGCTGAGATACCTCCCTCGACTGCTGCAATGCTGAGCCTCTTTCAGCCCCGTGTCTCTAGGGAAGCACTACTGCAGCACTCCAGTACTTCCTACCTCATCTCGACATCATATCCTCATAGGTATCTGAGTCCTCTCTTGCTGTACATAAACCATCCTCTACCTGAACTATTACTCTTCCTAGTGCTCCTGTAGAAGAAACCTGATCCACTACCAGCCGTCCATCCCTGACCTGCTGAACCTCCATAGATCATCCATCTCCATCATCCCAAGGCTTCGTGAATTCATACTCTGGTCGAACCACTGAATATATCCCCGACTACTTTTTCGCCCTCCTGCAATCGAAGGATGTATAACCGCTTCTTCAGCCTTTCTTCGATCATTAATCCTTGAGAAACCTCACTTCATCCATCAAATTGCCCCATATTACCCATCTTCTGAGAAAACCCTAATGCTCTTTGCTTACCTCCCTCGATTGCTGCACCGCCGAGCCTTTCTCAGCCCTACATCTCTAGGAAAATACTACTGTAGCACTCCAGTGCTCCCTTCCTATCACCCATCATACATCCCAGCCTTTCCACCAAGATCGATCAGTAAATCATGCACTCAAACCTTCAACCCTAGGAAAAATCCTTCTTGTTAATCTTCTCAGCCTCCACCTTCATCCCGCTGCTCCCAATTGGCCAAACCATAGCAATAACAAAGGTAGATCAGAGATGTATCATGAAATAGTTGTGTAGATTCCTGATTTCATCCAGTATGACTTTTTCTTTTCTTTCATGCACCATCTGGCTTTGATACCAAATATTATGACATCACCATGGCATAATCTAGCTCTGATATCAATTATTGTTCCATGGTACCGCTCTGATGCCATGTTGCTGTTGGAATAATCAGTACTGCTCTGATATGAATTGTAAGGAACCATGATATCGCTCGAATGCTAATCCTCTTGACATCACAAGCCCTAATACCATATTTCGAAAGCCCCTAATCTTTAGCATGGATATGGAGAGATCTTTGACATTCTCTAAGGCAGCATACCATAGGTCATCACCTAGATCTATTTTAGAGTGCCTCCCTCCTTGGACTTGAGGGAGGTGGCTCCTCTCTCTACAGCTTCTTCAAGAACATAGGGCAACAACATTAGAGAGAAGAGAGAAGAGAGAAGAGAGATTGAGGGAGAAAAGATCTGTATTGATTATTCTCTTAAAAATCCTAATACAACCTATGTATTTATACATAGCTATTAGGCCAGATCAAAAACTCTCCTGGCTAACCCAATCCATGAAAACACTCACTGAGTCCATATACACCCATGTCTCCTATGCTCTCATCTCCTAGATCTAGACCCGACCCATACATGAATTAGCCCTCTTAAGACCTCTCAAACTAGGCCTTAAGACTCCTAGGATAAGTTCCTATCCTAGCCCAAAATAGATCCTCGCGTAGCTATGCCCGCACACTGAGTTGGCTCAGTCTTAGCACTAAGATGGCTAACTTGAGATTGGGTCGGCTCAGTTTCAGACCGAGTCGACTAGTTATGTGCTTGCCTGCAGTCCTAAACATGCTCCTCTCTATTTGAACTGTGCACTAAGACTTAGCCGACCCAGTCTGAGACTAAACCGGCTAACCTATAGAAGAGTTCTTTTTAGTAGTCTTCATACTTCAACTTTGATTTCTTGCTCCACCTTATGTTCCAGATCTTCGAAACACCAACCAAGCCCCTCAAGATTCTCAACACCTAGATCTTAAGCCTGTGGAGGGCTAAACACCACCTCCTCCCTAGGACACTATCCTAGCCCTAAGACCACTCCTATCCTAGTCTCCCAGAGTCAACATCCTGACTTCTCCCATGGCCTCCCAAGACATGGGAGCACAATCAATCCTCATAATCTTCACCTTGGTGCTCCCAAGCCTAGGCAAATCCTTAGCATTTCTCTCTTGCATGATTCTACTATCGCTACGCACCTTGATAGCCCCTTGTGCAAACATCACCTCTGCCAATCCTCTTCAGCTGTTGTGCACCCTTAAGGCCTTCGAGATGACCGCCTCCACCACTGAAGACTTGGCTTGCTTTTCAGCACCATCCTGGATTATAGGATCCCTTCTACCTAGCAACTACGTCACTTTCTCTAGACTTCCTAGAGAACCTACAGTATTCCTGTGCTAGCACATGCTGTACTATCTGACATGATCTTTTCAGAACTATGCCTATCCACCTGCACATGCCGCTCCACCTGAAACTGGTCATCATTGATGCTGGTGTTAGGATATGGATCCTCCTGCATCCCTCCGCTCTGAACTCATGTCAAATTTTTTCTTCACTTATGAAGCCAACACCTAAAGCTCCACCTATACCCAAAGTCCATCAGATGCCACAGAAGCCAACTCTATACCCGAGTCCCTCGAGGCCAATCATCCAACGCTGCACTATTGGGCTTGCTGCTGCACCTCGAACACCATCACTACCCCTTCGAATCCTTCGCACTCCACGGCCCTCTTTGAGGTCATATTGGATACCTCCGCAACCTACGGGCACCTCCATAATATACAGGAACTCATCCAACTCCTCTAAATTCAGTAACTGAATCTTAGGAAATTCCATCCTAGCCTTCTCCTCTTCTGCCCTTGCACCAACCATCGATTTGGTTGCACCTAAAGGAACTACAACTCAAACCCCATCATGGGCTCAGACCCACCTATTTTATCTCGAGGCTCTTGAGACTCCCTGGCTCTCCTTGAATCCTACTCCCGATCTTCTTGAGATGCCTCTTGACATTCTACTGAGATACCTCCCTCGACTGCTGCACCATCAAGCCACTCTCAACCTCGTGCCTCGAGGGAAGCATACTACAGCACTCTAGTGCTCCCTGTCTCATCTCGACACCACCTCCTCATAGGTATCTAGGTCCACTCTTGCTGTACACAAATCATCCTCCACCTAAATCATGACTCTTCCTGATGCTCCTATAGAAGAAACATGATCCAAGATACTCTCAACTGCCTGAGACCTCCTGGCGCTCTCTAAGACATTCTAGCGCTCCCTGAGACCTCCTAGCTCTCCCTGAGATCTGCTCCAGATCTTCAACACCTCCTTTATGTACATTTTCTGTGAGAGACCCAGCATCCTATTTGGTTTATCTCTATAGACCTTAATTTTCAGAATAAAGAATGCTTCTCCTAGATCTTTCATAGAAAACTCCTTAGATAACCATATTTTGACTATAGTCAACATGGGAATATCATTTTCAATCAGAAGGATGTCATCTATGTACAGTACGAGGAAAACAATAGCACTTCCACTAACCTTTTTGAAAACACAGAGCTCCTCCTCATTTTTGATGAATCCAAATGATTTGATTACATCATTGAAATGAGCATTCCAGATCCAAGATGCTTGCTTAAGTTCATATATGGACCTTTGCAGCTTACATACCTTGTGATCATTATCACTGAATGTGAAACCCAACAGCTATTCCATATAGATATCTTTCTTAAGATATCCATTTAAGAATGCCATTTTTACATCTATCTGCCATATTTCATAATCAAAATAGACTGCAACAGTAAGCAATGTGCGGATAGATTTGAGCATGGCTACTGGTGAAAAATTGTTCTAATTGTCAATGCCTTCATGCTGACTATATCCTTTTGCTACAAGCCTTGCTTTGAATGTCTTTACATTCCTATCGGTACCTATCTTTCTCTTGAAGATCCATTTACACCGAATAAGTACTATACCTTCAGGTGGATCTACTAAGATCCAGACTTAGTTTGAACATGTTGAGTCAATCTCTGACCTCATTACCTCTAATCATTTTTCGAAGTCGATATCTGATACCGCCTGATCATAGTTTTTGAGATCATCACCATGAACCTCATTTTCTATAAGAAATATTTTCTCTACATCTTCTAATATAGTACCTATGTATCTTTCAGAAGGATAGAAAATTCTATTTGTTCTATGAGGTGGAGGTGGTAGTATTTGGGTTGGCTCAATCTGACTAGGTTCCATAGGTTCCTTAGCTCGTTCTCATTAAAGACTTTCTCCTCAAGTCTAACCTATCTTTCGAAGCCACCATCTTGAATAAATTATTTTTTAAGAAAGATGGCATGTCGACTCACAATCACATTATGATCTTCTAGAAGATAGAAATAATATCCTAATGACTTTAGGATATCCAATAAATTGAGCTCTAAAGGATCTAGACTCTAATTTATCCGTCTGTTGTCTTTTGACATGAGCTAAACAATTCCAAATTTTGAGATGACTCAGACTTAATTTCTTACCATGCCATATCTCATATGGTGTGGTAGGAATGGTTTTAGAAAAAATCCTATTCAGTAAATATATAGCGATCATCAGACTATCTCCAAATAAACTCAGAAAAGTCCATAAAGCTCATCATGTATCGGACCATATCTAATAGGGTCCGATTTCTCTGTTCTAAAATCCTGTTGAGTTGAGGTATTCCAGATGGAGTCCATTAAGAGACTATGCCATTGTCCTTAAGATAGTCTAGGAATTCTTCTTTCTTTTATCTTCGAAGAGGACCAAGGCTACCATCAGTCCCATAGAAGCTTCTTCCTCTCTCCACAATATCTCCTGGAGGTGCTCGACCTCTACAGTTTGAATTTTTGAGGCCACCTTCAAATAGTCAAACTCGGTCTGAACCCTCTCAACCTTCGTCTGAACCTTCTACAAGGCTTTAGAAGCCTCAACCTAATGAAGATCGATGGCCTTCGAGTGGACAAACAAGTAATGCCCCAACTACAAGATAGGAAGAAATTAAGTTAGAACTTTAAAAGCACACCCTTCATTCAAGCAAGTTTAGAAAAATGGGTTACCTCGAGATAGGTGGTGAAAGACTCATCAAATCTCTCAACATCCTCCATCCCAACCATTTTCTCGATAATGTGCAGGATGCTGCTGCCCTTCTTTAGGGTTGGACTCCCAATCATCCGAAGAAGCTCACTCCTAATCGGAGCCTTCATCACTCGAATTTTCGACCATCCTCCTCATCTTTTTCCTGACAGCATTCTTTTTCTTCTTCTTCTTCTCAACGACCTCGTGCTACTCAAAAAGTAGGATGGTGGCATCCTCTCAAGATGAGATTGGAGTTGGTGCGGCCACGTTGGACTCGAGGATGGACACGACCTGAATCACCATGGCCAGGATTGGCTCATCAGTGTGAGCCTTCATGGATATTTCCTCCGTAGAGCTGTCCTTCCTCTTAAGGAACTTGAGCCCCTTGGCCAGACATTTTTGCTCCTTAGGAGTCATCTCTGCAGAAGAAAAAATCAAACTCAAAAAAAGAAAGGAGACCACACATAATCAGCAGGCTGTAAAGGACTACCTGTCGGATTGAGAGGGCTAAGATTGAAGTTGAATAAGGTTTGGTCCTTCAGGAGGTTGGAGATCGGAGGAGCTTGGAAGTTCTTTAGTTTGTCGGTCAAATCTCGATCCTCTTTCTCAAGCCTAGGAGCTCGGTGGACTGAGTCCCTTATTTTCTCCTAAGAAGAAAGTTCTAGTTCTAAGAAAGAATAGGAGACAAAAGTTCTTTTTTCTTCCAGTTATGAATGGATGAAGGGGCACCCTTGAGCAACCCCTTCTTGTCGAACTAGGAAGACACGTACCATCAGTTTTTGGTGGTTGGATGATATTTGAAAGTCAAAAAATTATGGAGTAAGAAGATGGAAGGCTGGACGTCGGCCATAATGCACAAGAAGAGAAATTCTATGATGAACCTAAAGGAGTTTGGTGCCATGGTGGCGAAGAAAATATTTAAAAACTTGAATAAGTTGGTTACAAAAGAAGATATCGACAATCGAAGTTCCGTCCAAAGGGTTTCAATGTACAAGCAAGTTTGGTCAGAAGGAGGAGAGCTAGCTCGATCGCTAGGGCCAGGGAGTTCAAATTCGTAATTGGATGAAATTCCAAACTGGATCCTAATCAACGAATGATCTTCGGACCGAAGTTTACATGAAATAGTATCAGGGATGAAGGATGGCCAAGGTACTTCTACAAGCTCAAGGTCCTTATGAGGAAGGTCCATTAAAGCTAAATGAGTCAAACTTCTAGAACCAATCGATTAGGACTCTTCAGAGGATATGAGAATCAAACTAAAGTAAAAAAAATCTCCAAAAAATTAAAAAAAATAAAATCTAAGACTTTCTCGAAGAAGCAGGATGGGTAGAGATGCCAAAAGACATAGATAATCAAAGAGAAAGGTTCAGGAACTGACCTAAATCAATCAAAAAGAATGGAAAGATAGTGAGCTCGATGGAAAATGAAGAAGAGAACCTCCAAGAATCAAAGAAGTCGGTGGAAGACACTAGTGCCCTGGAGCAAGAAGGAAGAAGGAAACTAGAAGGAAGGAGAAGGAGACCTAGGCGAATGAAGCTCTCATGGAAGAAGAAGAGCTTAAATAACTGCTGGGATCCAAGATGGTTATGATTGCAGACCTCCACTAACCAAACTTGGGATGATGCGTGTTCCGCTCATTATAGCGGTAGATTGGCAACGGGCAGAACCTTCATTGCACTGTACCTTGAACAACGCTTCGATGGAAATTTCAAGAATTTATCTTTTTGGGTCATCTCATATTTAAGAAGTTTCGGCACCAATGCGAAAAGAGTCGGAACCAACTGTTCTATTAGAGCGAAAAGGAAAAAGAAAGAAAGAACCTTCGACATTTATATTTTTTTACTCCATTCAAATTTCGAACTCGAGAGTAGGGGCTTGTGTTGGGTGTGAACCCTTTCCTACCAATGTCTAACAGGATATCTAGCCTTGAGGAAACTCCGTTCGACGAGGATAGCCACACCAGACTCCAGTTAGTGAAGAGTTTGCGCTTAAGCATCGAGATTGCTGACCTCCAACCTGAATTTATCGATCAATCTTCTTCATCCAGATTCCTAGCTCCTTTGGATATTCCTAGAACCTATAGGACATTGTAGATTTTGCTCAGATGAACTTGAATAGTGATGATAGCCCCTAGATAGTTGAGTAACAAGTCTAATTATCGCTTGGCTTGGCCAACCTTGGCACTTTTTGAATCTTTTTTCAATTAAAAAACCATTCAAGCTGTTCAATATTGGACCAATATCGGATCAACAAAACTTCTCTCCATATAAACTCCTACAGTATACTTAGGGTGGCAGACCTCAAGATCCCTGCATCAAAAGCTCTGAACACATAGACAAAAAGACTTCATCCCCTTTTTGTCAGCCTGCAGATGACCTCAAAAGAAGCCGAGCTTCAAAGAAATAGATAAGCAGTCGAACTTCTCCGCCAGCTGAACTCCTTCCAGATTTCTTCCTCAACCAACCCTCTCGACTAGTCGAACTCCATCCAGACTGCTCCAATGAATCTCCATTCGGATTCATCCAATAGATCTCCATCTGGATCCTTTTAGTAGAACTACTTCTGAATTCCTCCAATGGACTCCCTTTAGAATTTCCTCAATCATAGGACTTTCGAATGTCTTCCGACCAAACTCCCTGCAGTCACCTAGAAAGGCCTCCACACCTATGCAAATTTAGCTATCTGCACAGCATGAATCCACTTACACACAAGTGACCTTGAAGGAGTCCGAACTCCTCTGAAATCGATGAAACTTGAAGTTCTTCACCACCAGCACCTACCTCCTCCGAACCTCAACTATTAAGTTCCAACAGACTTGTGCGTTATGATAACAGACACTGCTCTCTGTAACAAACTCCGCATGGCCTGAATGATCCACTACTCGGTAGTTACGACTGTTACCAATAATTTATTATAGGCTCCATCTATAAAAAGGATCCTTCAGATATATTTTCTCCAGGCTCTCTTCTTCTTCTTGACACTCTACTACTTTCTCTACTGAGCATTTCATTTTTGTTCATCAAAAGAGCTGACTTGATCGTCAGAGGGTCCTGTCGGAGCCATCCCTCCTTTAGTTTGGACTTCTATTGTACGTCCTGACAGCGACCTTAGCTTCTCTAGCTCCAGCCAGTTCCAGCATCAACCAGATTTTGCACTAACATTTTTCAAGAAAAATGGCATGTCAGCTTACAATCACATTATGATATTCTAAAAGATAGAAATAATATCCTAACGACTCTTTAGGATATCTAATAAATCGAGCTCTAAAGGACCTTGATTCTAACTTATCCGCCTACTGTCTCTTGACATGAGCCAAACAATCC
The DNA here is from genome assembly GCA_006176705.1 of Cocos nucifera. NCBI lineage: Eukaryota > Viridiplantae > Streptophyta > Magnoliopsida > Arecales > Arecaceae > Cocos > Cocos nucifera. Next base: position 10,294 of record QRFJ01004165.1, on the reverse strand, counting down.
CAAATTTTGAGGTAACTTAGATTTGATTTCTTACCATACCATATCCCATATGATGTGGTAAAAATGATTTTAGAGAAAATTCTATTCAATAAATATATAGCAGTCATTAGACTATGTCTTCAAAGAAACTCTGGGAGGTCCATGAAGCTCATTACAGATTGGACCATATCTAATAGGGTCCAATTTCTCCATTCTGAAGCTCCATTGAGTTGAGGCATTTCAGGTGGAGTCCATTATGAGACTATGCTATTTTTCTTAAGATAGTCTAGGAATTTTTGACTAAGATATTCACCTCCTTAATCTAATTGAAGAATCTTAATGGGTTTTTCTATTTATTTATCTACTTCAAGTCTGAATTTTTTAAAATTTTCAAAGGCTTCAAACTTATATCGCATTAAATACACATACCCATATCAAGATAAATCATTGATAAAGGTGATGAAGTCGATATAATTGCTCCTGATCAGCACATCAAATGGGCCAAACATGTCTGTGTGTACCAAGACAAGTAGGTCTGTGTTCCTTTTCCCATGTCCTACAAAAAAAAGCTTGGTCATTTTGTCATGAAGGCATGATTCATAAATCGAATATGACTCGAAAGTCAACAGACTCAATAGCCTGGATTTTTTCAATTTATTAATCCAGTCTTCAGCTATATGATCTAGTCTAAGGTGCCATAGATATCTAGACTATCCCTAGGCTGCTTTGATCCTATGGCATTCATATTTTGCTTGATATTAGAAATAAAAATATCAATATGTAACTGGTAGAGACCATTAAAAAGGAAATCACTTGTAATTTTATTTTTTTCAAAAAGAATATTACAATGGTCCTTAAAAAAACTAATTACATAGCCTTCTTGTGCTAAACATGAAACAGAAATCAAATTTTTGCTTGCTGCAGGCATATAAAAATAGTCCTTAAGTACTAAATCTAATCCTAATGGTAGTTGAAGAGGGTAGGTTTCCATGGCCACAACAGCAACTCTTGCTTCATTTCTGACGTGCAGGATTATCTCACCATCTCTCAACCTTCTGCTCTCCTCAAGATCCTACATAGAAGTACATAAATGAGCACCAGAACTAGAGTCAAGCATCCAACTAGATGTAGAAGAAATCGTTAGATTAGATTAATTATGAGCATACCTCCAGAAGGACCTGCCTCCTTGTTCTTCAGGCTGGTCGGTATAGAGGGTAGTTCCACTTCTAATGGCCATCAATGTTGCAATGAAAATATTTTTTCTTATCAGCGGCCTTCTTCTTCGACTCTGTCTTCTTCTTCTTCTCACCTTCCATCTTCTACTTCTTCACGGTCTTCTTCTTCTTTTCAAAAGATTTTTTCTTAGAAGAAGTCTACTCCATAGCAAGTACTGAGCCTTTAGAATCTTTCATAGAAAGCTCAGCAGTGACTAGCATGTTCATAAGATCAGCCAAGGTATTTTGCAGTTTATGCATATGGTAATTTATGATGAACTATCCATACACATCAGTCAAGGATTGTAGGATTATATCAATTTGTAGATCCTGATCTAACTTGACACTGAGCTTTTCAAGCTCTTCTAAGTCCTTGATCATCATCAGACAATAATCTTGAACCGATTGTCCATCATACATCTGAGCCTTAAAAAGTCTCCTAGTGACTTGATATTTGGCTACACAACTCTGTTTACCAAACAACTCTTGTAGGTGAGCCAATATTTGATGGCTAGTCTTTATGTCTTCATGTTGGTGGTGGTGAAGGAACCAGTGCAGGGTTAATAGTGCTACTTTCAAATTTTTTTTTGAAAATAGCTAAAATATAGTGAAAAATTAATTAATCTAATTAATTAATTATTTATCATATCAAAAATTAAATCCTATACTAAGGATCTAAACATGACATAAATGCATACATATCAGATCTGAAAATTTAAAATAGTACAGTAAACTATTTACTACATCTAAGTATTCTGAGCACTATACCTTGCACAGATAGTCAATCAGCATGATTTGATCATCGTCGAGGAGGTTTGCTGGTCACGATATAGCCACACAAATATCTAGTCTCCATGGATCATCCACACGAGGCTCCTGGTCCTGATTGGCTCCCTATGAGTGCTAGCTCGACATTGGAGTCTTTTAGGGGCTGTTTCAATCGAATGACTTTGATCTTCATCTACGGGCTTCACGGACCCTCTGGATTGCTGGTAGATGTAGTAGAGAGGCAAAGGAGGTTCTCCTAAAATTTTGGTGGGCTAACGACACTTGTAGCTCACCAACTCTCTTCCGGAAATCTAGGTCAAACCTAGGGTAGCACTTACAAAATCTTGTGCCCAACACTTGGTTTTTCTCTTCTCTCAGGAATTTTTTAATTCAAACTCACACAGAAGAAGAGGTATCACATAGATGGATTTCTCATTCTAGAGGTGTCGCACATCCTAAAGAAAATCCTCCTTTTATTTGCACCAAACCAAGTCTTCTACGCATAGAAGGATTAGGTTGTTATTCATTCAAACTCTCTTTGAATTGTAACAACTTGATCCTTATCCCATGGGGCGTGAGAATACCAGGAACACGCCCTCTCTTTTTGTGAAAAAAAAATCATGAGAAACCATTTCTCATGTAGATAAGAGGGCGCACAAAGGAGAGGTGGTGCATGGATAAGAAAAGGTTGGTTTCTTAATTCAAATTTTAATCTCATTCAAACTTAAACATTAACCACTAATCCTAATGCATATTAGGCATTGAGAAAGTGGGTGTGAGATCCATTTGTGTGTGGGAGAAAAGTTACGAGAACCTTTCCCATGAATTTTAAATGAGCGTAGGAGAGATGAGGTGGCGCATGGGAAGTGAAGACTAGGCAAACTAGTCTTTGAATTTAAACTTCAACCAATTGAACCAACCCAATCAAAATTGGTTAGGTCTAATTAGATCAAATTAAATCCAACATAATTAGGCTTAATTAGGTTCAATTAAATTCTAATAAAATAAAAAATTGATCAAGTCTAACCTCTGATAAAATCAGGATTCAAACCTCCTCAGTGATTAGGTCAACTGGTGACCTAATCGGATCAAACCCAACTGAACCCAATTCAATTGGACTTGATCCAAAAATAATTACTCAATCAAATTAAGTTAATTGATGATCAAATCACTAATAAAATCTCTCATAAATCTAGAGTCCAAATCTAGTGGGTGTCCGTATAATAGAGTTCCATCAAAATAAAACTCTTGATCGAAGAGTCCCAAACCAATGGAATTCTTGATCTCGATGTCTGAAACAAGTAAAACTAATGATTGTAGAGTCCCAACTCTCAATCACAGAGTCTCAGACATGTAGGACTCAAAGTTCTAGAGTAGTGGAACTCTTGGTCGAAGAGTTTCAGTCCACTGGGACTCTTGACCATAGACTCCCAGACATTGAGACTCAGTGTCCCAACCTTGTAGAACTTCTGATCGAAGAGTCCTAGTCTAGTGGGACTCTTGACCATAGAGTTGCAGTCAAGTGAGACTCTTCATCAGCCATCAGATCAGATAGGAACCTCTAGTGTGTGTGACTTCATAGGTCCGAACCTAAGTCGGTAGCCCAGAAATCAATTTCTATACTAATTGAAGTGACCATCTAGCAATGGTACCCAACATCTAGATAGGTCAAATAATCACAATCATAATATTCAGAACCAATGTGAATATGGTTACCATATAATTTATCCCTATGATCTTTGTGTAATAGATGATTCAGGGTTAGACTATTAATCCTAGAAAATACATCCATGTCGTGTCTCAAAGTAATTAGTCCCGTGACTCCTCACTAAGACTATCCTGGCCAAGGTTTTGCTAAATTGAAACATAATTGAATACAGCTCCTGAAACTAAGAGTGGCCAATCCCATCTTGATACACACACTAACTCCTCAAGTACTTGACTACGCCTAGAAATCTTCCATCACTGAATTAAAAATTTAGGTAGTCTGGCACCAAAGTATAGTGAGTTGCTTAAAAATCACCATGGTGATCTCAGATCAGAGGGACACTTATACCCATATTCTATCAGAGCTAATCTTGATGGAAGAAAAGCTTCGGAGTTGGTCACGTTCAGTGCAGATGTACCCATACATCTCACTTGAATGCCATATCAGTGTCTCAACACTCCTTGGTTACGAGGACAACCAATCTATATGGTACACAACGACCTATACTCGATAAATGTTGTCATCCTGAGTAACAATGTATTATTTGATCGTAAACTATTTAAGGACTAAATGATAAATCCTTCTTTGTCGAATCTAGATAGTCCTAAGGCCTTCATCACAACATAGGAGTTCATTAGAAGATAATAGAATTTATAATAAAAAAATATCAAAATAACTTTTATTAATTTATAACTCATATACAATTATAAATGTATACCCTAATCATCAATAGGCTGACAATTGGCTTTAGAATACATTCCCAACAATCTTCCACTTGGACTAAAGCCAATCGATGTAGTATCTAATACCTATCTTCGACTTGAAGTCATTGAACTCCTTCACCGCAATAGCTTTAGTGAATGGGTCGGCCATGTTTTTCTTTCCATCAATCTTCTGAAGGTCGACATCACCTCGATCCACAATCTCTCCAACAAGATGGTAGTGGCATAGAATATGCTTCATCCACTGGTATGCCTTCAATTTCTTTGCCTAAACAATGATTCCAAAGCTGTCCCAATAGAGCAAAACTGAACCATCAATGGAGGGTGCTACTCCATACTCGGTGATGAATTTTCTCAGTCACACCACTTCTTTGGCAGCATCTGATGCAGCGACATACTCCGTCTCACAAATAGAATCAGCCATAGTGTGCTGCTTGAAACTCTTCCAGCAGATGACCCCACCATTAAGGATAAATATATATTTCGATACACTCTTACTATCATCATGATCAGACTAAAAATTGGAATTTGTGAATCCCATAAGTTTCAAATCTGATTCACCATATACAAGCCACTAGTTCTTAATATTTCTCAAATACTTTAGGATGGTTTTAACAACCTTTCAGTGATTCTCCCCTGGATCAGATTGGTATCTACTCACTATCCCTAGTGAGTATACCACATCTGATCGCATACATGTCATGGCGTACATTATAGAACCCACTACCAAAGCATATGGTATTCTACTCATACGCTCTCTTTCTAGAGGTGTTATCGAACAATCCCTCTTTGAAAGAGAAATTTCATGGTCTATTGATAGATAGCCTTTCTTGAAATTCTCCATGCTAAACCATTTCAGCATAGTATCAATTTCAGTAGACTAAGACAATCCAAGCAATCTTTTAGATCTATCTCTATAGATCTTCATCCCTAGGATATAGGAAGCTTCTTTCAGATCTTTCATGGAGAATTGTGATGACAGCCAAATCTTTATTCCTTATAATATACGGACATCATTTTTTATTAAGAGAATATCATCAACATACAATACTAGGAATACTATTGCTGAATTATTAGTCCACTTGTATATGCAGGGCTCCTCTTCATTTTTAGCGAAGCCATACGTTTTGATTGTTCTATCAAATCATATGTTCTAGCTTCGAGATGTCTGCTTCAGTCCATAAATGAACCTTTGAAGCCTACACACCTTAGACTCATCTATGGATGTGAATCCTTTAGGTTGTATTATATACACCTCTTTATCCTACTCTCCATATAGGAAAGCTATTTTTACTTCCATCTGCCAGATTTCATAGTCCAGATAGGCAGTGATGGCAAGCATAATCTGAATAAATTTGAGCATTGCCATAGGAGAGAATGTCACATCATAGTCAATACTATAATGTTGACGATATCCCTTGGTAACCAAACAGACTTTATAGATCTCCATCTTTCTGTCTATACTCCTTTTCCTTTTGAAGACCCACTTACATTCTATGGGTTTTACCCCTTCAGGTGGGTCAACCAATGTCCATACATTGTTGGCCTTCATGAATTCCATTTTAGATTTTATGGCCTCAAGCCATTTCTCAGAGTTGGATCTCTGTATTGCATCCATATAGGTGATCGGATCCTGATCAATCTCATCGAGTTCAATAGGATCCCCATTCCAGACTAAGAAATCATAGTATCAATCAGATTGACGTGGTATTCTACCAGATCGCCTTAAGGGTGCATCTATAATGGATTCTGGGTCTGATCTAATTAGATCCAGCTCAGGTTCGACTACTTGTATCTATTCTTCTATCTATCGTACTTTATTAAGTTCGACCTTAGAGGCATTAGTTCCATCACCAAGAAACTTCTTTTCTAAAAAGACTGCCTTAAGGCTGATAAATACTTTTTGCTCATCAGCAAGGTAGAAGTAATATCTTTCGATTTTTTTTGGATGACCTACAAAACTACACTTATCAGACATAGGTCCAAGCTTGTCTATCATTAAATGTTTGACATAAGCCAGACACCCCCAAACCCTAAGGTGTGAGAGTACTAGCTTACGTCTTGTCCATATCTCATATGGTATTTTATTAATAGATTTACTTGAAACCCTATTTAGAATGTAATAAGCTGACTCGAGCACATATCTCCATAAGAAGATCGGCAAACTAGAAAATCCCATCATAGATTGAACCATGTCTAACAGGATTCGATTCCTCGTTTCAGATGCACCATTATATTATGATGTTCTAGGAGGAGTCCATTGGAAGAGAATTTCATTCTCTCCTAGATATGTTAGAAATTCATTGAAAAGATACTCACCCCCTCGGTTAGATCGAAGAGTTTTAATACTCTTTTTAATTTGCTTCTCTACCTCATTTTGGAATAGTTTGAATATTTCAAATGACTCCGATACCCATACCAAGATAGGTCATCCGTAAAGGTTATGAAGTAGAAGTATCCACCTTTGGCACTTGAGCTCATGGGTCCACATACATTTGAATACACTAGACTTAAGAGTTCAGTAGCTCATTCATCTTTTCTAGTAAAAGATGACTTGGTCATCTTACCAAGAAGATAGGACTCACAGGTCAGAAGTAATTCACAATCACTAATCTTAAAAATTCCTTCTTGAGCTAACCTGTTAATTCTATTCTTATTAATATGACCTAGCCTATAGTGCCAAAGGTAGACATCAGACACATCACTAATTCTAGGACATTTATCGAAGGATTGAACCAAGTTAACGGGGCATAGATAACAAATAAATTTCATTATTCAATTATCCAATAAAAATTATAACACCATTCAAAATGACATTACAAATTTTTTTTTTTATTGATATTTTAAAACCATTCATGGCCAAAAGGCCTATAGAAATGATATTCAATAAGAAAGCTGAACAAAAATGGCATTCATTAAGAATAACTTTATTTGAATTGATTACAAGGTTTTATGATTCCTAAAGCTAGAATTGGAACTTGTCTTCCATCTCCAATGTTCAGGAACCTCTCGCCTTGATCAAATCTCCTATTGACCTGCAAGTCCTGTATGGAATTACAAATATGATAAGGACTTTCAATATCTAATACTCAGATAGTAGAATCAAATAAGAAAAAATTGCAAGATGTTATCATATAATTATCTTGCTCAACAACCACTTGCTTCCTCCTCGGCCTGTTCGGATCCAGGGAGGCAATGTATAGAGGATAGTTCCTATTCCAATGCTCCTACTTCTTACAAAAGAAGCACTCCGCTTGGCTTTGGTCAGGCTTGCACTTCTTGGTCCAACCCTGTGCAGTTGTTCTAACATTTGGCTGCACCTTCTTGTTCTTCTTCCTCTTATTCTTCTTTCCTTTCTTAAAGGGTCGACGACTAGAAGAAGATTCTTCCACTACGTTCACCATCTCCTTGTGGAGTTAGTGATCCTTCTCAAAGTTCTACAGCAACCCCCAACAAGCTATGGTAGTTGACTGCAGGCTTTGTCATTCTAAAATGATTTAGGAAGGAGAGGAAGGACTTGGGCAAGGAATTAAGGATCACATCCTTATCGAGTTGCTCGTACAGAAAAAAATCAAACTTGCTAAGGTGCTCAATCATCTCGATCATGTAAAATACATGATCGATGACTGAGGCCCCATCCCTCATTCGGGTGTTGAAAATAGCATAACTTATTTTGTGCCTTTCAACATTGTCAGGCATGCCAAAGCAGTCGTTCAATATTTGAAGCATCTCGTATGGTTGGGCATTTTCAAACCTACGACTGAACTCATCGTTTATTACCGCTAGCATTATACACTGAACGGTGGTGCGGTCATTGAGCCACTTTTGATAAGTATCTTGGATCGCTCCTCTAGCGTTCGAAGCTGGCTCCTCAAGTACTGAATCCATTACGACATAAAGGATCCACTCATGCTCCAGGATGATTTTCAACTTACAATACCAGCTATCATAGTTGGGTCTTATTAATTTGTCATTATCTACTAATGACTGGATTGACAAGTTAGTAGCCATTTCTGTACAAAAAAGAAAAACTAAACCTAATTAGTATATGAATCAATTATCTAAGGACTTGGACTTTAGTCTAAAGGTTATCTCACTGTTTTATACGAATTAGTAGCCTTTTCCTCCAATTCGAGAAATTACTTTAATCTCTTAGTGCATACTAGAATCCACATAGACTACACACGAGCCCAACTTTGGTTGGTCAACCCATGTGCACCTATGGATAGGTTCATAACCAATTATTTTTCTAAATAATTTCTAGTAATATCAATTTTGCCTTGGGGATCTAATCAATATGCTTTGATCTCCACTGTAAAGGTCCAGTTAGGTCAAACTATTAACATGACTACACTTGGTCATCTAACCGATAAATGATCAGGCCCGACTTTGGCCAGCCAATCTAACCACCATCAGAAAGACTTAACCAAATCATCATTTTATGAATGATAATTTCAATAATCAATAAGCACCAAGCCTTTGGGCCTCTAGTGATTATTAAATTAATAAACCCATTATCACTCAACTTAATGGAAGGCTATGATATAGTTATCTATATAGCTATTTCATTTTTAAGGATCTAATAATTTTAGAGGATTTAGTTAATTTATTTAAGAAAAGTGAGCTAATTTTGATCCTCCCACTAACTTCACCAAGTCAGATAAAAAAAGATCTAATCTAAGCTGGCTAGGAGCACCTAAATCAGTCAGACTAATTTACCTAATTGACATGGGAAAGCCCGAATCATCATGTGATCCAATCAAAATCTAACTCACCAAGATGGTCAGGTAAGTGAGATCAGTGAAAGGGACATGCCATTAACTTGTCAAAGATTGAATCAGTGCGAGTAGCTGCCAATTATAAATCACTAGTCAATCTGCCTGACTTATCTTAAACACCATCCGATTAATTAGTTTCAATTTGACCAATCTAGTAATTATGGGTTCGACCACGTAGCCCTGAATCAAGTCCATTTGGTCCTCCTAAAGGCATGGACTTGACCAACTACAATTATTGTAATTGAGTTTATAGAGTCCTTAACCTAATCTAAATTAACATTTAATGAGATTTGATCAATTACTCTACTTTAGTCTATTCTTTAACTAATCTTAGGTGTAACCCAATTAATGGACCTAATTCAACTAACCCAATAACCCATGTTTTGTGATTAATGACTTAGGATCTTTAATTCATAATTCTAGACCCTAATTCATTTTACTTAATTCTTAATTAAGTTTTTGGATTAAGGCTAGGGTTCAGCATTTTAAAAATATTTTTAAATTTTGAAAGATTCTTTACAACTTAAGTATTATTCACCAATTGAGTCACCTCATTTTAAAATTAAATCGACTCAATTCACAAACAACACTAGTTATAGAGTTTAATCTGAAACTATGTATACTACATCATGAATCAAACTTTAGATCTTATCTAAACATGCATTCATGATCAGAAATTAGATTAAAGCCTAATTTAATTAGATCATAAAAATATTAGATCAGATCTAAGATTTTATGATTAACTATTTAGATCAGCAATATACCAAGACAACCTTTTCACTATAGGGGGTAAATCCTATAGTATGACAACCTTTAGTCTGTACGATCTTGATTTTTAAATTTAATTAATTAGATTATTAGATTAATATTTAGATCAAATCTAAATTATCAATCTAATTGTGCAAGCATATCATGTTTAGCGAACCTGGCTCTGATACCAATTGAAAGAACCAGTGTAGGGTTAACAGTGCTACTTTCAAAATTATTTTCAAAAATATCTAAAATATAGTAAAAAATTAATTAATATAATTAATTAATTACTGATTATATCAAAAATTAAACCCTACACTAGGGATCTAATCATGACATAAATGCAAATATTAGATCTGAAAAATTAAAATAGGC